>LPNX010662518.1:352044-445151 GCA_001517045.1 Pseudotsuga menziesii
AATTATCCAACTCCCAAATTTGAACTCTAAGATGCTCTATTCAGTCTTGAAATTTCCATATTTTAGTATGTCATCCTTCATATCTGACTTGTATCATAACTGTCATAGAATATCAATCATTGGTGTCATAGATGTCATAAATGTAAGGGGAATCTAGACAAGTGTCCATGAAACTCCCATTTGGATCTTTCTCTCCCATGTAAATTACAATTCATACCAAATTAGAACTGTGAAATATATATACAAGTATATTGACCTCATAATCCATCCCAAAACATTATGCTTCCCATATATTCGAAATTACAAGAGGAAGATGCCATTTAACATAGGAATTCTAGCTTGAGTGGGCCCAATAATCTCCATGTGTCTCCATTCTCCATATCCATTTCATTTTTATCTTGTATTTATTTAATAATATACATTATTAAATATTTATCCCCTTCTAATGTCTAAACATCATTTATTATCCCCCTTATTCCAAATCTCAAAGCTTCCACCCCCAACCTAGGAAACTAGTGATTTTCCTCCTTAGCAATTATTTGAGTTTTAGCATCCCTTTGAAAACTTTCATGAATATGGAAAATGTGATTTGTCCATTGTGAACCAATGAAAAATTTGGAAAATTACAAATCCTACCTTCCCAATATTGCTTGTCCTCTAGCAATTTAAAACATGGTTGTTGAAGAACCTGCTTTCTGTATGATTCTTTGAAGTTGCCACTGAGCTTCCCACCTTGAGTCTTTGAGATTTCATGAATATTTTAGAGAGGAACCACCATGATTTCTGCTGAAATACTCTGATTAACATCACCTTATTAAGTGGGGAATCCATCTCCCATACTGCTTGTTTCCCAAATAATTTTAAATCAATGGGACTAAAAATTATCCCAGGATCCCATTGCTTACATTGCACTCCAACAATTAAGAGTGCTCTCCAACCCATACCATTTGGAAAGAGAATTCATGGATCCCACTTTCTTGTATGAATTCTTCCAAACATCATGAGTGCATAATATATATCATCAAATTATATAACAACATAATAATAATGTACATCAAGGAGTCACCTCACCAAGAAATCATGAAAGTGCTTATACCTCCCAGTGAGTAGACTACCATTTGCCAAATACATACATGCTTCAAGTGACCAATAAAATCTGATCCAATGACATAGGTGAGTATCCTATGTCCTATAATTTTGCTCCAAAAGGAAGTGATATGCATCAAAATATTCATCCATGTATTCTTTCATCCAAGAATTGAATGAAGAATCTCCACTCAAATTTGAACCAAATAGCGAGCAACAGAAACAAGGAGACTTCAAATGACTCAAAGAAGTGTTATCCATACATCCATGAATGAGTGAATCATAAATATATAAAAATGTATGTGGCTGGTAACAAAAATTCTCTCCTATAATAATTCTATTCACCCTAGTGTTGGATGAAGTTCCTCCAACATCAAATGAACCAAGTGTTGAGCAATAAAAACCATGAGTCTTCAAGTGACTCAAATGCATATCATAGGTGCATCCATGTAGATGTGCATCATCAGAAAGTAAGAAGGAATTATTCTGAAAATGTGAATAAGAATGTGCTCCAAATGATATCTAATGTGCATCAATATAATCATCTATGTTTTCTTTCATCCAATAAGTGAATGGAGAACCTCCATCAAAATATGAACAAAAATAAGGAGCAAGGAAAACATGAAGACTTCAAGTGGCTCAAAGAAGTCTCATCAATACACTAATGAATATGTATATCATCATGTAACATTAGAGAATGTTGCTTCCAATAATAATGTTCTTCAATCATATAACTCTTCACACAAGTGTGGGATGAAGTTCCTCCAACTTCAAATAGACTAGGAAAGGAGCAAGGAAAATCATGAGTCTCCAAGTGACTCAAGTGAACATCATAGGTGCACCCATGTAGATGTGTATAATCATAATGTAAATCAGGATTCTTCTACAAATGTAAATAATATGGTACTCTAATAATTCCATCATCAAAAGGAGAAATATAATTTCCATGCTCTTCATGTGGCACCATCAAAAAGAAACCTTTCACCCATACTTCATTAGGATGACTGCTGCAAAATTTAAAAGTGTAGGATGTAGGATAAAGAACCAACTCACCCAAATGATCAGTAAGTGCAAAATTTTCATAATGTGAAGGATACATAGGGGTAGGATTATGCACCTCCCTAAAAAATGAAAAAATTTCCTCATGGGTTGGTTCCAAGGTGGTGGAATTATGCACTTCTTCAAAAATTTTGTAACCATTTTCAAGGGGCAACTCAAGTTCCTCTTCCACCATTACTAGTGATTGGATCTCACTGACTATCATCCTCAAGAACATTAAGAACCTGCAATTTTTTTCATGTTTCTCATGATCCATCATGTCATGAGAATCCTCCAACCAATCTACCTTTTGACAATCTGAAACATAGGAGGAAAAACAAGTGTCTTGCAACTTTTCAAGAAGTTGATCATTTTGAATTGTGAGCTTATGAATAACTTCAAGTAGGATTAATGTAACCATTCACTAAGATCAACGACATTTTTTCTATCAAAAATCAAAGACATGAAATTACCTTTGATGTTGCACATTGCTCTATGGATCTTCTCCATGTCTTCAAGGAAGGATGGCTCCTTCAAGGAAGTAGCTCTCCAATAAGAATTTGATACCAATGCTTGAGTGTCATGGAGTATGCTAGGGGCCTCTTGGATCTTCTTTTCATTCATCTTTAAGGACCCTTCAAGAAAATTAGGGTCTTGCAAATGAATCTCCTCATCTTCTTCCTTCTTGCTATACCAAATTCATGAAGCTCAAGTGATGATGGGGAAGTTGATCTTGTTTCTTCTTCAACTGCTACAAGGTATTCATTTTCATGTTTGATGGAATTTTGGCTTGCAGCAACAATTTTAAATCTGATCTCTATGTCACCAACATAGAGTTGTCAGCACCCATTAGTAGGTACTCCTTCATAGTTCAAGCATCCATCAGTAGATGCTCTTTGGTCCATGTCCTTAGTATAATTTGTTTCAGAATGATATTCAATAGTTTCAAGGTAATATTATTCCTTCTCATGTGATGTTTCCTCATATTTTTCAAATTCATTTGGGAGTGAATTTATATCCTCTTCATGTACTACTTCTTCTACTTCACCTATTTCAGGACTAGTTGGTTCATGGGTCTCCTCCTTTTGCTCCTTCAAGCAAGCTAAAGCATTGTTCCCCTTGGTTTTCTTAAAATCAATATATTTTCCAAACTTTGGATAGCAAAAAATTCAATTCCTTTCATAATATTCTTGGTCATGTCTTCAAGGATAGGTTCCATGCTTTTTATAAGCTCCTTACCATCATATGAGGTTCCCTTTTCATTCCTAGTCATAGTTTCCTCTTCAACAAAAGCACTTTTGGTTTCAATATATAATGGTGGTACCTGAATTCTTGTCCTCCTAAATATCAGACCACATCAAGTTCCAAGATTATGCTATGATACCACTATAATGTCCCCTCTTTGGAAACTTTATTAAAATACCCAATTTTCCAAAATTTTCACAATTTTGGCTCTTGACTAGTTTTAGTGTCTTGGTCTCCAAATCAGCCCAATTGCTCCCAAATATTCAGAGAATGTGCATGAATGATATAATAAGTTAATTTTTATGTTCATGGATGTATTATGGTCCTCCAATAAGTTCTGCAAGTCTATATCAAATTCTGAATAAGATAGATGAATTTACTAGCAATTTTGGGGCTCAAATCCCTCCCGGGTAATTGTTGGAATGGCTTCCAAAATGTACATAAAATAACTGAAATTATAAACTTGAAGCAGGGGATGTGCAGAATACATTATCATATACTCATATGCAGAACCAATTGAAATCCCATGGCTGTTATCACTTCCTTCAATCAGATATAAGAAACTAGTTTTGGACCCTTGGGGAAATGAGATGTAGTTTGCCCCAAATGCTATGAAATTCGACCCAATGGCAAAAAATAATCAGTTATAGACCATGAAACCCATAATATATTTTAATTACTGTTCATGCATTCATAAATTATCAATTGTGCACACATATATTCAATTACATCCAGATTGCAAGAGTTCACAACAAGGTGTTGGGGAAATGGCATTGTTTCTTCAATATTGGACAATAATACATGAGATATATTGGATTTTATACTTGATGGATTTATGAAATTAAATAACAGATAATTTACATCAGAATACAAAATATTGGAGAAAGAGAATCTCCCTCAAAGAGATGAATAGCTCATCAAGTGTGCCTCACTCCATAGAGCTGAAATATGGTGAGAAAACTTGAGATGAATGGAAGAAAAAGATGATATTGAGAAGTCCATGAACTTTCTGTAGCTTGCACCTGCAAATAAGAATCCATTAAATCTCCATGGATGACCTGAGTGGCCTTTCCAAACACCAACAAGGATGGGAATCTTTCACCCTCGAAATTGGCTTAAGCAAGAAAACTAGTCATAGAGGAAATTTGAGGTCTAAAATGGGGATCCTAAGGAAAATAATAAAATAATAGTTAAAATAATAAAATAATAGTTATTAATTTTGGAGGAATAATGGAAAAAACTACTTTTTTGTTCGTATTTTCAACATATCTCCCTGTGTTTTTACTCAAATTCATAGCGGGAGAGCTCGTTGGATGCGGAATTTAATTCTTCATCCAACGAGTACCCACACTGCATACTTTTTACAGACCCCGCTACCCCAAAAACAAGAAATACCTGAAAAAATGTGATGGTGACATCATCATCACATTTTTTTAGGTATTTCTTGTTTTTGGGGTAGTGGGGTCATCAAAAGTATGAAGTGTGGGTACTCGTTGGATGCAGAATTAAATTCCACATCCAACAAGCTCTCCCACTTGAAATTTGAGTAAAAACATAGGGATATATGTCGAAAATACAAACAAAAAAAGTAGTTTTCTTTTATGACAAATATGTCAATTCAACCATTATGGTTGACTCATTTTATTGAAATTCTATTGGTTCTTGAATTCTGACTCACAAAATTTATTGTTGGCGTGTTTTCTTATAAGGCCCATTTTAGACCCCAAATTTCCTCTAATGTCCACTAGCTCTCACAATTCACAAATGACAATTTCACAAATGAGAAAAAGATTCTTCTCATGGCTGATCCTTGTATTTTATAAACATTATTGGTCTTATAAGGTTCCAAATCCATACATAAACCAAATCCAATTCGAATTGGTGTGGCTGCTCATGCTATGCCATGTGGCCTCTCTCTTCACCTTCCCTCTTCTCCCAAATTTGAGTAGGAGCCTCTTGGTCTTCTCCAACTCCCAAATTTGACCTCTAAGATGCTCTATTCATTCTTGAAATTTCAATATGTCATCCTTCATATCTGACTTGTGTCATAAATGTTATACAATCTCCATCATTGGTGTCATAGATGTCATAAATGTAGGGAGAATCTAGCCAAGTGTCCATGAAACTCCCATTCGGCTCTTCCTCTCCCATGTAAGTTACAATTCATACCAAATTCAACCTGTGAAGTATATGGACAAGTATATTAACCTCATAATCCATCCCAAAACATTATGCTTCTCATAGATTCGAAATTACAAGAGGAGGATCCCATTTAACATAGGAATTCTAGCTTGAGTGGGCCCCATAGTCTCCATGTGTCTCCATTCTCCATAGCCATTTCATTTTTCTCTTGTATTTATTTAATAAGATAATTTATTAAATATTTTTCCTCTTCTAATGTCTAAACATCATTTATTATCCCCCTTATTCCAAATCTCAAAGCGTCCATCCCCAACCTAGGAAACTAGTGGTTTTCCTCCTTGGCAATTATTTGACTTTTAGCATCCCTTTGAAGATAAGAGGAAGA
Organism: Pseudotsuga menziesii; assembly: GCA_001517045.1. Taxonomy (NCBI): domain Eukaryota; kingdom Viridiplantae; phylum Streptophyta; class Pinopsida; order Pinales; family Pinaceae; genus Pseudotsuga; species Pseudotsuga menziesii. The sequence continues at coordinate 357,941 of LPNX010662518.1, forward strand.
CTGCATTAGCTGAATTTTGTTCTTGACGTTTTGAGCCACAGAGTAGGGCTCATCATCAGGAGGAAGTCTCTCAAATAAATGGAAAATGGAAAATGTGATTTGGCCATTGTGACCCAGTGCAAAATTTGGGAAATTACAGCACGAGGGAGAACAAAGAGTGTTCATCCTCTTCCTTTCTCTCATAGTAGGTTTCCCACCAATCCTTGACATGGGGGGCAACTTTGAGTAGTGAAAAAGTAATCTTTTCCCGGTCGAAAAAGTCATGAATTGAGAAATATCCTTCTAATATATTCAAACATCTATCTATGGAATCTGCATCTATTCGGCCATTAAATATGGGAATGTCAATGTTTACTTGTACCTTAAAAGGGGTTGCACCTCCAGAGTGACTGTTAGATGCAGATGCACCACCAGTGGGAAGTCGTTGAAGGATCTGAGCAAAGTTATCCATGATCGTGTTCCTTTGTTTTCCTAGGTCCTCATCGAGCAACAATTTTATAGGATCTTCTGCTCCCTCATATTTCTTTTCATCACCCATGGGCGGCCGTCAAGATTTATGAGGTTGATCTTGCAAAGGTTCAACCAGATCGAGCCCTAACTCCTTATACCTCGAGCTCGTTGGGGACATGAAAAGAAGGATTGAGAAAGAGTAGATTGCTTTGATACCACTGATCTGGATTTAGGCAGGAACACAATAGAATACACAAATAACCATAAAAACAAATATGCAACATAAATAACACTTCATTTCATTAATATCAAAGAATTGAAACTTGTTTACAGACATGATGGAAATAAACTAGCTAGAGTGCTAGCAGCTTATCTTTGAGAAGATATGTAGCATCTACATGCCTATGAAATCTATGTTACAATGAGGCTCGAAGGCCTATATATTATTGAGAAATAATGGAAAACCCTAGACATCCAAAACCCTAACCCTAGGAGGTGAAATGCCATAATATGGGCCCCATTGGGTAACTTGGTACATCAATTTCCCGGGGTCATAACTTTGGCATACTATCTTCATTTGATGCACATGAAACAACATTAGAAATATATATTCAAGGAATACATCCTAGAGTAGCAAATGTTGAGTCCGAAATAGACTCATATTTTCCTAACCATTTGATGCTGAAAAAACGTTGTTTAGGGCCTCAAAACGGCTTTGGAAGTTTCGAACCCGAAAAAATGCCAAAACTAGTAAATTGTGCTACAATTAAGGAAATTGAAAAACAAAAAGAAACATTGTTGGGGGTCCAAGTGGAATAGGTGGCTGGCCACCAATATCCTTCTGGATCAATTTCCTAGGTGGCCATGGGTATCATGAACATGTATATAATGTACAAAAATAATAGTGGGAGTTGATGAAACCTAGTTATGATTCCCAACTTTGATTTTGACCCCCTAACGCAAGAATTACCATGTGTTCCACTAAGGAAAACCCTAGTGTCTTGTCTGGTTGAATAAAAGGTTCCTTTGGTGGTGGGACTCACAAGATTCATGCACTACTACAAGTAATCTAATTCTAGACAGCCAACATAATTGACATCTTTCTCAATTCGATGCACATTTTTTTCCATGTCCATTTGCAAGTCGCCCCTTGTAGACATTCAAGGACACAAACCAAATTGGTCCCGGGGCATAAAATCACCACAAGGAATTGAAATAGAGTTTCATATGTTTGGGAATGTGTATTTGGGCATGGAAAATTTGGTCAAACTGATGAAAGGATTTCATGGAATTTGACCCCCCAGTGCAAGAATTGTCATGTGTTCCACTAAGAAAAACCCTAGTTCCCTATCCAGCTGAATTGAAGGAACCCCTACCATAAGAGGATGCCAATGCCAATAAAAATGAGGATGAAGATGCCAATGGAAATGATGATGATGGTGAGGATAAGGATGACAATTCCAATTCCAAAAAAATGAGGATGAGGATGATGATAGAAATGATGATGATATTGATTATTATGACATCAATAATAATGATGACATGAAAGCTTCAACATTTGGTGAAAGTTGCACTCTACACATCAAATCATAAAGCATGCACACACACATTAGCCCCCCCCCAAAACACACTCTAATATTGCATGTGCATGATCCAATGACAAATGTGTATTCATTATTTCATTCGTGCACCCTTTATCTCATGTGCACCCAAGACCGTTAAGGGATTCAAATTGGTGAGCATTCAATGAAGAAGACATATATTGACCCATCAACAATTATGGAATCAAGAAGACTTATACGGTTTCTAGGGATAGATTAGGTTTTTATGATTCTTATATGTTTCTAGGTTTTTAGGGTTAGATTAGTGTTTCTAGGCCTAGATTAGGTTTATAGGGTTTTTATGGATAGATTAGTTTTCTATGTTTCTAAATTAGGTTTCTAGGGCTATATTAGGTTTCTAAATTAGGTTTGTAGGGATATATTGAGTTGTATACTTATGAATGTTTGATAGTAGATATTGGCCAAAGTTGACATTAGAGTTGATATTATTGATTGGTCAAACTATGGCTTCTACAAACTAGGGACTAACCTACAAACTAATGTTTACACTGCAAATTAGAAGTTAGACTACAAGATAGGGTTTTTGTAAACAAGGGTCTCATGCATTGGTCAATGTTGGCATTGCATTTGATAGTAGTAATTGGTCAATAATGACATTACATGATTCATGTAAAAATGAATGTTTTATAATATATAAGATACTACAAGAAGGTTATCAACCCTAATCCAGAAAACCTAAAGTATCTCTCTATTTTAACTAGTTTGAAGAAAAAAACTAACATAGCCAAAATAAGAACTAACTCTCATCAGATTCGTAGTAAAATAGGGCATTAGCCAATTCCTAAAACATCGTGGGAGGATATGGTTTTTCATCTCTGTGAGACCAAGAGAGTTGATGATGAAAAACACTTCCTCTTATAGTGCCCTATGTACAACCACATGTTCGATCATAATTCCCCAAAATTTATTTTAATACTAACCTCTCTAATATTCTAAGTTTTCAAAACTATTGTGATCTCGGTACACTCCTTTCTATGTTGTTTGAGCATAGGAATATTTTGTTACAACAAAAAAGTAGTTTCTTAAGGTCCAATAGACCAAATTAGTTCTAAGTGGACATTAACCATTATCATCATCGTCCTCGTTGTCGTCATCGTCGTCATCATCATCATCATCATCACCACCACCACCTTCATCATCATCATCATCATATGTTAAAAAAACAAATATACACTATTTATTAAAAAAAAACTATAATTTTTTTAATTTGAAATAAAAAAGTAAATAAAATAACCCTCTTCCTTCCTTATCCTTCCCCTTTAATTTATTTTTATGAAGTTTATATTATTTGATTTTTTTTAACATTTTGTATTAAGGTTGATTTTTTTTAATTCTATAATTTTTAAATGAAATGATTTCCTTATATTTTTTTCTTTTTTTTTAATTTAGTTTTCTCCAAAGTTGTTTTAATGTTTTTTTTCTTTTTTCTTTTTGTTTCCTTTTTTAAGTTTATATATATATATATATATATATTAGTTTTTAAATTATATTTGTTTTGAAAAAAATTATAATAATTTTAGCCCTCGATTAGGGATTGATTGTGGGGAGTGGAAAACTTCGGTGGTTTGAAAATCGGGGAAGGAGGGTGGGGGACAAGGAATTTGGTGGTGGGAGGACGAAATAGTGGTGGCATGGGGAAGGGATGGATGAGCAACACGATTCTTAAAATCGCACTTCTCATCCCTCTATCCTTTTGTCAAACCTTATGCCATATATTTAGTATTTAGTATTTGTTTTAATATTTTTCAAATTTTGTTCTAGGAAATTATAACTAGACAAATGAGGTGGGTGCTACTGGTAGCGCCTCTTTTCGAGTTGTAGATTCTTTTTGGCCTTTTTTTCGCAACAACGTCAACTTCTAAGATGGTGACATCAATAAAGTTGTATTTATATCCCTATATCAGGGGTTGATTTTTATCGGTTCAATTCTAGGGTTGATTTACAGTTTTGATAGCAAGGGCACTTGATAGGGTTTCAAAAAAGTTGTAAATTTAGCCCCACAAAAATGATGCTATTAGTAGCACCACTTTTTGAAACAGAGGTAAAAAAAAACTACTAAATGTGACCTCAAAAAAATGAGAACTCACGTGGGTTCTAATTTTATAGTATATTAGGTTCAATAGTAAATATACACTAAAAGTATTTGATAATGTCGTTTATTAAATATACAATTGAAGGGATTTTACATCCCTAGATATATGGATTTGATATTAGTTTATTAAATATGTAGTTGAAGAGTTGTAGGTATAGATGTTGTGATTGATAAGGATTGTATCATATTCATTAATTGAAGATTGAGTATAGTAAACCAATACAGCAGGAGTGGGATTAATGGCTAAGAGAATGTGTTTCCTCTTAGGAGGTCACGTATTCAAATACAGAGGGGGGTAGTGTATGTACACCTCTGTAGACTTTAGTAGTTAAATCACTGTGTAGAGGTGGGTCCCTTGTCCCACAAACAAGGGGGTCTCATACACCAAATTGGTGTCTTACTTGGCGGTGACCTTAAAAATAGATTATTATTATTATTATTATCATCATCACCATCTTTTAAATGTTCCCACAAACCCTCATAACAATCGACATATTTGATTGGAGATTGTAACTATGGTACTGAATTCTTTCTAAATGGTTTGGTGCTAAAGTGGTACTATGTGTCACCCTTGGAACATGTGCTCGTGATAGCTATAATTTCCTAGGGAAAACTAGATCCTCAAAATACTTAAAAAAATGTTGGTAGCGCTACAAAATATTTTGTTGAAACATAAAATGTGGTGCTATGTTAGTCCAAACATTAATAAAATGATATGAACCAAGAGGGGTCATATATGGGGTTAAATGTACATGATATGACTCAAGAGGGGAATATATGGGGATAAATGTATACATATTGATGTAAATGTAAATGTAATGGTGGTTGTCCCTAATGAAGGAACCACATGTGCAATGAGTGAATAAGTACATATAGAGGTAATGCAGTCATTGCTGAGAATATGTGAAATAATTTTGTGAAGGTCATGGGGTATTTGGAGAAGGATCTCCTGTTCCTTAAGGATTTATTGTGTAACTTATATCTCTTATCTATATTGTATTTCTGCTCCAAATTTACATTTATGTAAATTGTGTGTAATTTTGTCTCTTATGTTATTTCAAGGATATTGGTTCATAACATTTGGTATCATAGCATGGGCATTTCATAAAATGAGTCATGTTGACATTTTTGAAATAAAACATTTCCTTAGAGGTTTTAGAAAGAAAAAATTGGTGGAGCCAAGAGAACATACTGAACTATTTGTGGTGTGATTTTCATGTCTCGATTCATTATAGATTTGTATTTATACCCTATCGAATTTATGGTATTTGACAAGTCCAGAAAATAGAATGCATTATACAACTTGGCGAGAACCCTCTAGAGTTTTCATTTTTTTATTAGATACATCTAGTGGATATTTTTACCCCTGAATCAAGAAGTGGTGCTACCTATAGAAATATTTTTTAGCCAAGGCTAAAATTACAAATTTTGGAAATCCCAATCAGTGTCCTGCACTCAAAACTGTAAATCAATCCCCAACTCAAAAAGTGGTCCTCACATATTATTCAATTATCTCGTCAAATAAATCAAATGATTAATCAATTAAGAAAAGTTACTAATCAAATGTCAGGATATTCATTAAACAAACATGCATAGGATTTTATGAAGAACATAATTTATAATATTTTATGCAAATTAGACCATTATGCCTCCATAACAAGCCTCAGGTATTACCAAGATGGGCCAAATAATGTGCCATTTAAAGGGCCCATCATACCCCCCAACTTTAAGGCTTTGCGTGTCGCCATGCAATAAAACTTTTGTCCCAAAAGTTTGTCTCTTGCTTCCATTTTTCCCTTGCGTGCATACCTTAATCCTTTAGGAAATCTTGCAATATTCTTTTGAAGCTGATGTGGTGAAGACATATGATAGTTTGATTGAAAATTTTGCATTATCCTTTGATCCTCTTAGTTTCATATTTGGATGCAGAAATTATGGAAATGCTTATTTCTGTTCTGTAGAGTAAAGATTTTTGTCGGTGTTAAAAAAGTAAAAAATGCATAGTCATAGATTATGTCGATGGTTTTCCTTTGTATGCTATAACTGAAGTGCCATTTTCGCTTACTGTTCATGATGATCCTATAATGCTATTATTTCCCTTTTATGAGAGGTATATGCACATAAAACTTGATTTTCTTTCCATTAAATATGCATAACTTACAGAACAAAACAATTATGAGATACACACTTGAAAACATTAATCCTTGTGTGCATGGGGTACGGATACGATTTTTTGGGTTGCACATTGATGATGTATCCAACAACACAATGATACCCTTTCTATAAGAAGACACACATGAAAAAGTACTTCAAAATCAAAAGATGTGACCTTACTCATGCATGTTCATTGTTTTTCCCTTTTGCTGTAGGATTTTTTATGGTTGTTGCTTAGATTTATGTAGGCTTCATCCTTTTGACCAAATATGCATTACTTATTTGACATGAATTTTCAAAGTGTTGGGCATAAAGGATTTGGGAATACAAATGTTCCAATAATGCATTCCAAAACTTCCATTTTGACCCACATGAAAGGTGATAAAGGAGAAATTTCCTTACTATATTACACCATGGACCATATTTCTTCTATGTTCTATACTTTGTTTCTATGGACCATGTTTCTTATTTGTTCTATACTATGTTTCTATTGAAATCACTACATAGTTTTGAGACTAAATGGATGTAGCTTATTTCTTACAACTTTTGACTGTAGTTGTTTGTTTTTTCTGCTAAGTCACTATGTGATGCATATTCCATATCTAACTGCATCATGACCGCCTCCTTAGGTCACACTTCTTCTCTTCATACCATTTCTAAGTTGCTAAAATACAATCTTGATATTAGGGTAAAGATTGGAGTTTGTATAGTAGTAAATTTAAAATGGTAAGCAATAGTATATAGAAAATACACAGTCTTTCCCCCAATTCTATTGTCTATGCCCACATCAAATATTAGTTTGGAGAATATACCCTATACTTATTTTTCAATGTCATCATCAAATTTGAATTACTACTCTTTGAAAGTTCCACCCCAACTTAAATTTATTACTTACTGAATCATTATTTAAACATTTGATATCTTACTAAATCCTTGCATATATTGTTAAATGAATAAATTGATAGAGATAGTAAGTTACCTAAATTACTTAAACTTTTCTTTAGTTAGATTCATGCTTGAATTTTCTTTGATGAATGGATTACTGGGGTTGACTTGGGTGATGTATCTTTTTTCTTGTTTGCTTGGAATAATTGCAGACTCACTTGAAATAATTATAGGATCACTTGAAATAATGAGGGTTGTATTGCTTGAAATAATTGAAGGCTCTCTTGAAAGAAGAGGGATGGCTCGCTTGAAATAATTTGTAAGCTATCTTGATTGGATAAATGCTACATCACTTGATTGAATGGAGGATATATCGCTTGATCAAATAAGATTTAGTTGGAAAGGAATACTCCTTGTAGATGATATTCATGAATCGTTTTGAAAATTTTGTTTCATACCCTCAAAAGGTTGAAAAAACTTTTATTTTGCTTGTTGATTATGTTCTGCTTGAGGAAGAGTACTCCTTTTCTAGTGTAGGATTGTAATTAAATTTTTTCAATCAATTTTAAAACTAGTTTCTTATGAAATTTTATGGATATACATATTATTATGTCCTCTATTCTCTATAAAAAATTCAGATCTTGAATCCAACTTATGATGGAGATGCAATGAAAATACCGAAGGTATGACATATTAGCCTCCAAATATTCCAACTTTCACTATATGATTGCATTTAAATTTTTTAACCCTCTTATACTCACTAATTTTTATGAAATTTAATAAAGAAGAAAGGGATTTTGTCCTATATGCTCTGTAAAAAATTCATACTCTCTTTCCAAACTATTAATGAGAATGAGTAGAAAGAATGCACACATGTCAAAACTGCTACTAATTTATAGATTATTGTAATTGAATTTTCTACCCAATGTAAACGTAATAATTTTAATGAAACATTAGGGAGAGATAGAAGAAGGTGTCCCCTATACCCTGAATGTTTTTTAGACCTTCATTCCATTTTTTTAATAGTTAATGAAAATAATGTCGTACCTATGTCATAGTTGTCCTGAGATATGCAAGTTTTTGATAGAGGAATGTAATTGAATTTTTTAACCCCCTTAAACTCATACATTTATCATGAAATTTCATGGGGATATAAAGTAATATGTCCTCTACACCTTCAAATTTTTTCATCCTCTTATATGGAACCATTTGGGATTAATATTCAAGACACCATACCATACTGATTCTTAATTCTTGAATGCTATGCTTGTACTTATTGATGGAGCTTCTCTAATCATTTTGCATGCATGACCTTTTGGAGCAAGAGTGAAGAGTTCATTGTACAGATAGATCTTTATTATTTTTTTCATTTTCAGTTTTCTTAGAGCAAGGGTGCCACTGTTAGTTTTCACTAATGCTCTACATCAAGGCGCTATTGTTGGGTTTCACCATTAAGAATATTTTATTTCTAGAGACCTTTACTTTCCTCAAAGAAGGTTTTGAAGAAAAGTCTAGTCTTAGGCTCCTAAGAGAGGTTTAAGGAATTTTTTGTTCTTTCTTTTATTTTTCTTCTCTTTTTATTAAAAAAAACAAATCTACCTATCCTACCCTACTTGGAAAAGATAACCTATCTTCTTAATTATAGCGTGACTTTCAATGCATCCATGTGCGTAGTTAAATATTGAGTGAACTCATATCATTACAACAAAACCCTGCGATTAGCGTCTCTTTTAGCTTCCTTTTTAGCGCCCCATTCGAGGAAATTTCAACTCAAAATGGGCCTTTTAACTTTTATTCAAATTCCATGTCATCATGTGTTAGCCAATGAAATTGCTTTAAATTTGAAATACCGTATAGGTCTTAAACACTTTTTTAATATAAATTTGGGGATAGGTATCATAAAAAAAACTACTTTTTTGTTTGTATTTTTGACATATCTCCCTGTGTTTTTACTCAAATTTTGATCGGGAGAGCTCGTTGGATGCAGAATTTAATTCCACATCCAATGAGCTCTCTTGATCGAAATTTGAGTAAAAACATAGGGAGATATGTCAAAAATACAAACAAAAAAGTAGTTTTTTTATTTTCTTCCTCCAAAATTAATAAATATTATTTTATTATTTTAACTATTATTTTATTAGTTCATTTTAGGAGGCTCATTTTGAGTTGAAATTTCCTCTAATGACTATCACTTTTACTGTATTTTTCATCATTTTTTGGACAAAGTGGACGCTTTTCCACGGGATGGTGTTTTTAATGGAGTTATTTGCATCTCTTTTTAAAAGTTGGTACTATTTTGGACGCTAATTAGCATCCCAATTAGTGTCCCAATTATCCTCCCAACAAACGTCCCAATTATCATCCCAATTAACATCCCATTTAGCATCCCAATTAGCGTCCCTTTTTAAAAGTTGACGCTATTTTGGATAATAATTAGCATCCCAATTAACGTCCCAATTAGCATCCCCATTAGAATCCCAATTAGCGACCCTTTTTAAAATTTGCCGCTATTTTGGATGCTAATTAGCATCCCAATTAACGTCCCAATTAGCGTCCCAATTAGCGTCCCAATTAGCATCCCAATTAGAATCCAAATTAGCATCCCAATTAACGTCCCAATTAGTGTCCACAAAAGCATCCCATATAATGCAAGAATAGACTCCAAAAAAATGTCCTCAATAGAATGGCACCATATATTAATCCATGGTTAGTGACAGAAATTGCACCATGAATTTTGGTAGGAAAAACATTCAACATAGTGTCAAGTATAGAGCCATGAATTGCACCTAGAAAACATCCAACATAGCACCAAGTATAGATCCAGGTATAGTTCCTAGAATAATGCCAGAAATTTTGAAAAGGAACCTCGCTAGGAATTGTACTAGATTTAAAGCTAGGAATTGTGTTCGGAAAATGTCCGACATAACATTAGATATATCAATGTCATTGTCAATGATCATGATTCATGTGATAGTACTTTTGGATCTTGATTTATCATAGTTGCACCTAAGTTATCGTAATCATGGCACTTTTGAATCTTGATGAATCCTAATGAGGAGTAAATTAGCTTAATGTGACCTAATTAATTGCTCTAATGGCATTTGAGTGTCCCCAACAACATTTGATAGACCCTAATGGAATATCATTGGCCTAACAACATGGCGATGATGCATTACAATAATTATGATGGAGCGTATGGATATGATTTGATAAGTATAAGACTGTATCATCTATTCTTCTGAGGTAGTATGGCTCATTGCTTGTTATTGTTGCAATTATATTAATGATGACATTGATGATGACTACGACAATGACAATGATGTTGATTTATTGTAGGATGATGATGGCAATGTGAATGTCGATTTCAACGATCATTATTCATGTGGTATCATTTTTGGATCCTAATTGTTTCTAATGGAACCTAAATGTCTGTAATTACATCTAAACAACCCTATTATCATCGAAATGGTTGTAACGACATATAAATGACCTTAACAATTACATGACATTAATCCTAATGTCGACGAGTGATTAAGAACACTAATGGCATATGCATGACTAGAATGAAAATGATGACGATGTACTTAATGCTGACGATGATGATGTTGATGTACCATAGGACATTGATGATGATGATGATGATGATGACAACGTTGATGTCCACAATGATGATACATGTCATAATACTTATGGATACTTCAAAACTTGAGATATTGGAGTTAATAACAAGTAATATAGTTTGTGAGGTGTTGACCATACAAATATTGTTAGCCATTGGGTTTTACATTGAATGATATGGCCAATGGGTCTAGTAGTTCCCCCACCCCCCTGCACCCCCCTTGCAGAAAGGTGGTACAATACCACCTATCATGGTGCTGCCAAAATGTCACCCTACAAGGTTGTTTTGGACAACCCCCCATCCATACTCTCATTTTTACCAAGAACATCCAAGGCATAAGAAGTGGATATCAATCTTAACACAAAGCTAACTTTCTTTGTACTCTTAAGGACATTTTGGTCTTGGTTTAAAATGTAATGAAGGAACAAGCATTTCAATAATTCCCATAGTGTTACTTTAAAGAAGTGGATCAAATGTTTTTACATATTTGGCCTTATAAGAGAACATCTCTCAAGGAAAAAAGAAGTTAGCTGCTCAATTTTTATGGCATTGGTGGATTTTTTGTTAAAGAATCAGAATAATTGGTTCAATTTTCGATGATTCTTTTGAGGTTTGTAAAATTTCTATTAAAGTTTAAATAAATTTCGTTTGTTATGTGAAATGCCCTTTATCTGACATATTTGAGTATTATTTTGCATTTTACCTACTACGAATTCATGCGATGGAATTTGATAGACTTTATCGAATATATTTGTTTTGCGCTATGGAAAAGCTCAAGTCACGAGATGTAGGAGTGTCTTTAGTTGTAGAGGAAATCCCAACATCTCCACATTTTGAGGAAAAAAATATGTCGACGAATTGCAAAACAGTCCCATGCGGATAAGGTGGGGTGGGAATGGGGACACATACGATTTTCTAGGTTTGCATGGTGGTTAAATATCCCATGCATTGTTCATGAGTATTAGTTGTAAATTTTATGGCTCAGTACCTACAATTCCAACCTCTACCTATGGAATGATCCCCAAGGACCATACTTAGTTTTATCAACCTTGACATTTCCACCAAATCACACTTGTAAGAATCAATCTCTTATGAAGTATATGCGTGATGGTTTGGACCCTCACACATTTCCTATAAACCCCAATGATAAATTTTAGGGCCTAATAGGTACCCTATATTTCATCCTTAAACCATGGCATAAGAGGTGACACAAAATAAAAATAACGAAAAAACGAAAAATAAAATAAAAAAAATTCAAAACATTCAAAACAATTACCTCACTTACCTCTTATGCACTTCCAATTAGACACACCTCCTTCCATCGGGGACATGCATATACCCATTGCTTAGGAATATGCATTCAAAAAAATGTTTGAAGACAGGGGATATGAACTCCTAATGGAGCCTCAGATATGGGAATCCTCATGTATGTTGTTGTTTCTCTTAGCTTCGTAGGATTTTGAACTCGTGGGGGAGGGCCAGAGGCCAGTGAAATGACGAATAAGGCTTCAATATATGATGTTCATTGTTTTCCGATAAGGGCGTTCTGTAGGAAGATTGACTGAGGGTATGCTGTCTAATTTCCTGAAAAATGTATGTTGATTCAAGATGATCTTCCTCTAATTGCATGCTGCTACCGAGTTCTTGAAAGAAGCGAGCTCGGGGGTAGGGGAAGGAGCACCCGCTTTAGTGGCCATGAATGTTGGAAACGTGCAAACCTAAACTGAGGAGGCGTCATGTGGGCTTAAGAGCAACGTGCTTTGGAGCAAAAAAATTTATAATGAGATTGTTCATACATAAAATTTTAATAAACATATATTTTTATAAAAATAAAATAATAAATATCATCATTTATGGGAAAGGTTTCTAATTTTTTAGCAAGAGCCTAAATGTCAGAGGTTTTCTATGTTTTACAGTTTATTTTCTAGTTTGTTTTTAACATAATACAATAGAAATTTTAGATTAATTATTGAAAAATCATATAACAATGGTTAAACTTACATTATTTTGGTGTCCCTTGTGTATTTAAGGATGCCAAATCCATTTATGCATTCAAAAAAATGATTTGGACACTTCAAAATTCAGATTTTGTAAAAAAAAAAACCTAATTTTGATAAAAAAATTCACCAAAAAATACAAAAAGTTTAACAAATAGACTAATCCAATTTTTATATATCCATAAGACATAGAAAATTACAAAAAAATATACAAACTACCACATAAACATTTGACTCAAGAAATAATATCACCTTGTCCAGGAATGACTAAACCCATATGAACTTGAAAATGACCATACAAAAATAAATGAATCCAATGACATTAAAAGATGACATTAAAAGTCCATAGTGTTGAGAGCAATTCAACATAGCTATGTTGATTTCAACAAAAATCATGATTTCTCGGTTCATATGTCCACTTAACTGAACCATAACCCTTCTAAATACAACATATATAGGAACACGCATTAAACATAATAATACTAAATACTTAACAAGGCATGCAAAACACAATCGCCCATGATTTTTTCCAACTATAGCATGAATGGCCACAATCTTCAAATTGGACACACGCAAAGTGCAAAAGAAACACAATGAGACTGCTTGTTTTAATAGTTTACATTTGGAAGGAAAAAATAATTAATACTCATTTCATTATTACAACATTTCCATCAAAATGCTCACATGAATCTCAACAATTAAAGTTTTTCAAATTTATTATTTTATTCTCTAATGTATTGAAGAAATATACCCTTATAATGTCCTTTCACTATGAGAAAACAATGCCATTTTATTGTAATCTATACTATTTTTTTAATGTTATAATGTCATGCAAGTGGTAGCATACATGGTCCATATTCATGAAATTGAGTATAGCTTTGTTAACAAATGGTCATTGGAAAATTGCAAGAAATATATCATGTGCTTTTTGTAAGTTGGTTTATTATTTGTATACATTCATTCAACTTCATTCTAATCTAAGACATGCTATTGGATTTTTGGGAACCTATGTTTGGAGAGAGTTGTAATTGTCAAGATGAGGGACTTATGATCATACGAGATGCTTGCATAAAATCATTTCAGAATGAAGTATTAATAGAATCTAAGAGTTGATAGTCCCATGTACCGAGCCTATAGATGATGTTAGATGAATTGTTTAATTTTAAAAAGATATAATCATAGGTTGAGATGAAATTTCTCACTGGTTCACCACTAATTTAAGATCCAATGATCATGTAATAGGGCATAATAAAACACACATGATAATGAAACAAAAATAAAAATAACAAGGCCATAAATATTTAAAACATACAAACTTCAATTCTTGAATTTTTTGTGGTCTAATTTAGGGCAAGGAGATCATGGCATGGAGAGACATGAACAAAATATATAAGTTGGTTGGGTAAAATTCATGTATGTCATTGGTATAAACGCACCCAAAAAATTGTATAAAATTATTATAATGCCTCATACTACACATTACCTTTCAAAAATTATAATGCTCGCTAGATCCCATATCCCCAACTGTCACCACACCATTATTGATCATCGACGGAAAACAAAACAAACAATTCAAAGTGAAGATAGTAGCGAAAAACAAAAACAAAAAATGAAGTGGAGATAGTAGTTCCATAGATGCTTAGTGGGATTATAATTATAAGGGTCATGGATGACTTATTAAATTATCTCAAGATAGTGCAATGTAATGTAGAAATATCATGTAGGGTTCTCTGAGAAAGGGAGAGACTATCATTTTGAGCTATTACTGGATATAGCACCCCCAATAGGTATATCATAATAGCCACTAGAAGGGTATGTGGTTCAATAGAATGAAAGATCAACACAACATTTTAATTTCTCTATAAACCTTCACTTGGATTTATATTTTATATCTTATTCCCCATAAAACTTCACTTGGATTCATTTATATGGTATTCCTCATAAACCTTCACTTGGATTTATTTATATGTCATCATCCATTTTATTGATCATATAAACAAGAACCATTAATTCATAAATCTAGTGAGAATCCCCAAACATGTAAAAATATTAATAATTTTTTTATAGAAATTATAACTAAAATGTTTAAGGTAATGATTTTGAACCAAAAAATATTTCGAGCAAAATATTAATAGATAAAAGTAACAAGAAACTAGATATGAGTAGACAAAAGGAAGAATGAAAAAATTATGCATTTTCATAGTTTTAGGTTTTTTTTTTAAGTCATTTCACCTCCAATAATAACCTATCGACCTATTATTGCATTTTTTTGGGGCAATTGCTAGTTATTACCCCCACAAAACAAAGTCGGAACCTTCCATCTGTGGATTCCATCGTGAGTTCTTTCCTCCATTTTCCAAGGAGCTACGAAAAATATTTCCACTTAAAATATTAATCGATCATTTAACAGGTACCCAATTGTTATGGAAATTATGGAAGAGAAGGACTGGGAGGGTATAATTCTTGTCTAGGGTATGCCAGATAGGAATAATAACAAGGGTTAGGTTTTTTGTTGCAATTAGGGTTTTACCACATGGCACTGGATAAAACAGCTACCTGCAAACAATGGAGGCTCAGAGATCTTGTACTCGCCAAGGTCAAGGGATTTCTGGCATGGCTCGCTAAGGTACACCAGTCTATTTTTTATCCCCATTTGTGTTCCCTTATTTGATGTATGCCATGCATGTTATTGTTGTTATTTTCATTTTCAACATCAAATTATATACATCTTATGCCCTATTTTAATACTCGATTGTCATCCAAGGGTTTGTGTGAATGTTTATAGATTTTCATAAGGTTTCATTTCCATTGCGTCGATTGCAATGGCTATCGGCATCTTTTTGGATTTCCCAATATGTCCCAATATTTTCTTCTTAATCCTAGAATTGAAAAACTTGGTTGATGCATGGAGATTCTTTGAAACCTTGCAAGAGAAATCAAACCCAATATCATATATTAGTGTTTAAACCCAAGCGACGCATTTAGCCAGTTTATCGAGTAGCTCCCCAGTTGATGCAGGATGGGTCGGTTCGAACTAGTGTACGCTTCCTACAGGACCGGGAATTCATTCCGATAAAGTGTAATAATTTAAATGATACTTTGTTCAAATAACTATCTCAAGAAGGGTGTACATACTTGCTTTAGATTGACCTTTCAGCCCCCTATAGTTATTTCCCTCAATCCCACCTATATTTATTCCCTTCAAAGGCACTAGACCCTCTTTCTCCTTGATTTATTAGGTTTTCCTTACTTACCATAAGCCGCTTAGGAAAACCTCCAGGGCGAGTTGAAATCTTCAACCAATCGATCAAACCCAACTAGCCTTACTGAGATACCAACCAGAGAATGATTGAATTGCCTGGAGGTATGATCTGGATGATTTCTTGCAATATTGGAGTCTTTAAGAATTCTTTCTGATGGGTAATACCTCCAAGTCGTGTAATAGAAGAGACTGCCACTATTAAGTGAATTGAACCTGTAGCATCATTACCCTATGAAGGATGTTTCCTATGTTGACAGTCAAACATTTTCAAGGCCATCTACAACACTTTAATTCATCACTTGGTGACAAAGTAACTATGGTGGAGAGGATATATCTGTAGCAGCATTTATGGGCACACCAAGTTATTTACTTAGTCATTTCAACGCTATATTCCCAGGCATGTGAACTCTCTCATATTTGGTATGTTCAGATTTGATTTTGCTTAACGCATTTGATGTCATGAATGAGTTGTTAATGTAAAATATCAATGCATGGTGTCTTTCTCCCAAAACATGATAAGTGAAAGTCACTTACAAAAATAGTGTGTAAATGTTTGTTAAAATGAAAATATCACATAGTCAGTTAAAATTGTCAAATCTGGTACAATATTCTTGGTTGTGTATTAATGTTGGAAATAGATATTTATGCATGAGAATATAGTTGGTATGTTGGTCCTATCACAATCCTTTAGTTGTTATTTATCCAACAATCACCAAACATAAGGAAGAACAGTCTTAAAAGGGGCAGCAATATACATACCAATACTAAGTCATCAAGGTTGCTAATATATATGTAAATTCAGCAATACACCTGAGATGCACACAAGGAATATTCAGTTTGTCTTTGGAAGACCCGCACATCTCAGCCATTTTAGAAAAATAACATCCTCCAACCACTCTTGTTGTTATTGGAAAAGTACCATGACAAAGATCCCTTTCTTAGGGAAGCTTGAAGAACTCAGCTCAATGTTATAGAAGGTTACAACACTTTGGGGTTGAGGAGTATCGAAGAACCCTTTATGCCTAAGGACCAACCAAGAATAAGTGAAGGATAAAATCTCTAGACTCGGAACTAGGAACATTATAGAGTCATTTTGATGGCTTACCAATTGCGAGGAGTACTCTATTCCATTTACTGAGAATTCTATTCCGTTTATTTCCAATCCTTCACCAACCCCAAGTGGTGAACTGCTCCAAATTCCACTCGAGTTGGAGTAGTTCACCACTCCTACTTCACTTAGATGGTGAGGAAACTGAGGATACAAAGGATGCCATTTCCCATATATGATGCCTCCTCTAATGTTATAGCACTTTCGCATGTTATATATGAACCTGATATTTTATGTTCACTGATATCATATATAAGAGGTACAAAATCAGATTCATCACCCCCCATTTCACCATCCAAATATTTAGCATAATAAGAAGGAAAATCAGCAGTTTTCTCCTTCACTAGTTCTACCTCTTGAAAAGGCTCATCGAATTGGACACTTCTTTCAATGAAAATTTGTTTTGTTCTAATATTAAGTAGATTGAAACCTTTAGATTCTTCTGGATATCCAATAAAAAAAATTCAATACTTTGCGGTTGCAAAGCTTTCCTCTTATCATGCAGAATTCGGGCCCATGCAGTGGACCCAAACACCCTGAAATTCGACACATTCGGCTTATGTCCAAAGTAGGCTTTAAAATGGGTCTTCCCTTTTATGGATGAGTGATGTACTCTGTTATCAATGTATGCAGAAACATTCATGGCCTCAGCCCATAAATTTGCATCCAAACTCTTGGCTTCCAGCATGCATGTGGTCATCTCCTTGAGAGAGAGGTTCTTTCTCTCCGCTACACCATTCTGTTGGGAGTGTAGGGAACTGAATGTTGGATTTGAATGCCACTGTCGGAACATATTTCCAATAAATAATTACTAACATATTCCCCTCTGTTATCAGATCATAATATTTTATATTTTTCCCAGATTCATTCTCAAGCAGTACTTTCAATTTAATGAATTTTTATAAGACTTCTGACATTTTCTTGATGAAGAAGACCCATGTATATCTAGAAAAATCATCTACGAAAGTGAGAAAATACCGAGATCCATTCAAGTATGTGGTGGGAATTGGTCTAATGATATCAAAATGAATCATCCCCAATATTTCTGATGCTCGGCTTGCCTTCCCCCGATCAAACTTATGCTCAGGATGATTTCCCAAAATAAAGTCTTTGCAAATTTCAGAGGTAGCTTTGATGACCGGGAGGCCTTCAAACATGGAATTTTTCTGTAATTGCTGCAAGTACTTGAAGTTTAGATGGATGAGTCTCTCATTCCATATTCTACTGACCTCATTTCCATGAGTAAGAAGAGCGGTGGGATTTGCATTCACCACAAAATGAGAAAACTCATAGTCTTTAGCATGATGATATGCTAAGCATGCTGCAACAAGTTTTTCAGATGCAATTTTAGTAATTTTTACACCATTTGGGATGAAGGTTACTTTCTTAGGAAATCCAATATGAGTCATCTGATAGACACTCAGGAGGTTAGAGGTAAGAGAGGGTACATACAGAACATTGAGAAAACTTCTGGCATGCTCAAGATATACTATACCTTATCCTTTCAAAATGATGGTAGAGTCATCTCCCATGTGGATGGGAATGCTTTTGCTGATGTCCAGAGAAGAGAAGGAATCTCTGCTTTCCATCATGTGATTCAAAGCTCCAGAGTCGATGATAAGAGATTTGGACTTCTAGGTGCTTTCCATGAGAGCATGTCCCCTTTCTTGCTGGTATTCCCGATCTTGATTGTCTTTCCTCCGAAATATTTCCAGAAGATTGATGTTATTTCTCTCGAGGAGAGAAGTAGCTTCATCAAGTTTCTTCTTCATGCAGGAATGTTCATGGTGGAATCCCTTCCCGCAGTATGAACACTTGAATTTCTCTTTCCCATGGTTTCCTGTGTTCTTGTGTTTCTTCGAGTCGGAAGGATCTTCTTGCTGCTGATTTTGAACTTTAGTCTTTGGAGCTTCGAATTTAGTTTTTGAATTCTTCTGCCACTTTCCTTTACCCTTCGAATCCTTGGGCCCTGAAGCAAGAAGGGCTTGATCATGGGAGGATTTGATGATCCCCATCTGGACAAGCTTATCATGCTCTTCTGTTAGGGACTCAATGAAGGCATTGAGTGTAGGCATCTTCCATCATGGGGTTGTGAGCTTCCTAGCACAGAAAGTAGAAACAAATATTGAATAGTCAGCTCCAAGTTTTGAGAGAATGGCGAGGATGAGTTGATCGTCCTCCTTCTTCACCTCACACTACTTCAATAGAAGGACTAGATGCTTGAATTTTGTGAAAAACTCATTAAGGGTCTCAAAATTTCCAGGTTGAAGGGACATCAACTCGTTTTCAAGCTGATAAACCCTCAAATTATCTTGTTTTCCATACAGAGAGGCAAGGTGGTCCCAAATCTCTTTCGGAATCTTCAATCTCGAGAGGTGGAATAGAAGATGCTTGGAGATAGAGAGACACAAGAAACCGTAGGCTCGTCCATCTTGTTCCAAAATCTATCCTTTTCCACAACATGATTAGGCTCTTCTTCTATATCCATAGTGACCCAGTAGAGTCCTATGGCACGTAGCTAGATCTCCATGTCTCCTTTCCACTGGAGATAGTTGGAAGGAGTCAAAATATCTATGGAAGAAGCCATATCAAATTGTTGTAGAAAATGAAGTGAACCTGTAAAAGCCTGCAATCAACACAAAAAAGTCACCATAAGGCCGGACAAATTGCACATTTTAGGTTTTCATCACACCCAACATAATTGATCAAGCAAGCTTGATCAACAATTCCTTTACTTGGGGTATTAAGTGGTGAACCTTCGGATTTTGGTGTAGTACTGGAATTTGAGCTTTTGCTCAATTTGCATGCCAAATCCGGAAAAAAAATCATGTTCTCATGAAGAATGAGCTTCATCCCGCCATGAGCTCTGATACCATATTAATTTTGTCACGGTAATATAGGAACTAAACACAGTTTTACAAGTGATTCAAGACAAATTAGACATCAAATGGTGTAACGGTACTACAATAAGAGTTTGCAGACCCTATATAATCAATAATAGAATGATAGTAAAATACAATGTCATGCAGAATGCATGAATGCCAATACAATTCAAATACTCAAGGAGGTCATTCGAATTGCATGGATGGGTGTAGCTTAACTGAATGTTAGCCACAATCGACACACTTAGTTAACCACTGATCTAATCTATAACTGACTCTCACACTAAGTCCTAACTGAATCAGAGTGTAATAGATGACTGAGTCTAACTGAAAGTGGCTCATCACATGTAACTACATGTCCAACTCAAGAAGGTAGCGCATCCATAACTCCAAGGAGTTAACTGAAGTGACACTTGTCATCAGAAGTGGTTGTAGGCGCCAGTGTTGACTCCAATTCATAAATATTGGCAAAAAATAGACAAATAATATATGGAGGCACCTTCACAACTCAACTAAACTGATTGTTAGGTGAAAAAAAATTAGTTAGAAATTAGGTGCACTTTGACACTCAGTTCACCTCAGAATTGCTCCCCGATTGAATGAGGAAGCCTAGTTAACCTCCCTGATTGAAGGAGGAAGCCCAGTTAACCTCCCTGATTGAAGGTGAAGGATTAATTGGCCTCCTTTATTGAAGGAAGGTGTGGGTGTGCTCATGTTGATGTCATAGTGTGCTCATTTGATGCAAAGTAAGTCAATTCAACTTAGGATAGTGGGTAAATAGGCCAAAATTGACCAAATAAGTGTGCATGTTGGGTAAATGAATCCAACACCTATCAGCAAAGAATAAAGTGGTTTTTTTGAACGCTATGGAAATACTACAGAACATCGTAGGTGAAATGAGAAACAACATAGTACATAAAGATATATCATCCCTTGACAGCAAACCTTGACCATGAATATCTATAAAAAAAATGTTGAAAGCAAACCTTGATATTGATATATAAGATTTCAAGAGCATATCTTGATGTAAGGATAGATCATACCATGAGCAGGAATGGGGCTTATGCTAGCCATTACGTGTTTAATGTTTTTAAAATTTTTCATTAAGCAATAATTTTTTTGTGGCAATGGGTCATAGAAGCATTGGAAGTTGTAGGATCCATTTGAAATTTCAGGAATTGTTTGATTTTTCACAAGATCCGTTTGAAACTTTCAGGTTTTTATTTTTTTAATTTTTCACAAGATCTGTTCCAGGGGACCAGGTCCAAATTCCTTCCGCAGGGGATCCATTTCAATGGTGGATCCACCTCAAATATGTATAGGATCTATGGATCCGCTTATCCCACACACTATGGTGGTGGATTCGGTAACACAAGAACATAGTTAGAAATATTCAGGATGGTGTAAGAAGGGAAATTTTTTTAGAAACAGTGAATGCCATGGGTTTGATTTATCATACAGTCAAAGCAGGCACATTCTAAGCACTGGAAACTGTACCTTGTTCAAGAAAGAGAGGAAGGACTGAGTTATCTCTTCGATGAGGTAGGCACATCTTTGGTTGGTTAATACAAATGTTATGCTGAAAATGGTCATTGGATGATGGTTTTGTTGCAACTTGGATTCTTTGTGTGACTATGATTGCAATGCTAAAATTATTTGTCTCATGGTTGCCACCTATGTAACTGCATTTAATGATTTTATTCCAAAACAATTGAATTTGTTGAATGTGAAGGAAAGTTGATTGCGCAAATTGAATTTCAAAATGTTGTCAAATTTCAAATATTAATTGTAATTTTAAGGAGAAAAAGAGTTAATTAGAAAAACTTGGGTCAAATATTTTGTGAATTTGACATGTTTTTAATAGATTTTAAATTTAAACAATTGTATTTGTTTTTTATTTGGAATATGAAATTATAAAATAAAAAAAAACATATTTCTTCTTTTCGAACTTAATTACAAATTTTATGAGACTTTTTTACATTGACCAATTTTCCTGAATTTTATTTTCGTCGATTTCAAACTTGTTGACTAGGTTGCAACTAATTCTGATGCAAAATTAGAGAACTTCAACTCAAACATAGTACCATACGTTTGAAGCCTAAATAGTAGCATAGTTTTATCAAGCCTTATATGTATGGAGACTTTAGTTCCTCCATTAATGTTACAGATGATTGTCTTATATCAGAGTGCTTTGTACAATGCATATTCTATTATTACAATACTGTAATGCAATAGACAATTTTACATTAATTTAACTTCTTATTCTGAACAGTAGTTTCTTATTGTGAACACAATCATTCACACCTGGTATGCCAGTGATTTAGTATGAATTTAATTAAAGACAATTTTCTTCCCACAAGAATAGTGCAAAATAAACCATTTAAATGTTGTCAATTTCATCCAAAAGTAGATAATGGCAAGGGGTTTAGAACCACCCTTAAAAGTCACTTTTGTAGGGGAGGTGTTAGAACTGCCCCCAAAAGTCACTTTTGGGGGGGTTTAGAACCACCCTCAAAAGTCACTTTTGGGGTGGTTTTGATCTCTTCCATAACCTCCCCCCTAAAAGTCAAAACTTTTAGCGTCGGTGCTACTAGGGGCAGTTTTGTAAAGACCGCCTCCAAAGCCAAAACCACCCCCAAAAGTGGCTTTTGGAAGTGGAAGACGACCACCCCTAAAAGTCAAATTTGTTGTAGTGTGCAAACATAATCTATGTTTTTGCAAGGGTTAGAAGGTCCACTAACATTATAGAATAGAAACTAATATTCAAAAGGAGGGTATCTTTAGTCATCATTGTTGTCTCCTTGAGGCTATTTAGTGCACTGAAAGTTGGACTTTCACATCGAACTCTCATGAAAGAGAAGAGTTGTAGAAATAAATATTAATTGAGTTAATTGATACAATTTGCTAGCATCTTTTCATTGTGGTTTAATTACTTACTCTACATGACCATCCCTAACTACCAATACTAATTGTTATCCATTAACTTGATTAGTCACTAACACTAATGATATTTATTACACATTAATACATAATATATCATGGATCCTAATATATTATTGAGCGTCACTTATTCTAGCACCTCGTCTTAACACAAAATACAATTTTTTAAACTCCCCTCAATATAAAATCCATAACAACTTAATAACTAAGAATAATAACAAAAGTTGAAGGGAATTCATGTCCAGTCTTCAATAATGCAACACTTCTCTAGTTCTTAATATCTAAACACTACATTATGTTGTATGATGCAAGTTGTGTTGGTAAAGAAATGTATGCAATGTCATGTCAACCAAGTTTTGCATTGGGACATCAAAGGAAGTTTCTTGATTTTATCAATATTTTTTCTTCTCTTTCTTTCATTATGAGATATGATTATTGAAACAAGTGTTTGAACGTGACATTTTATGATTTAAATATGATATTATCTTCCAATTGATAATAATGGGATTCTAAAGATTATGTATTTTTTCATGACAAGATCTTTCTGTAGTGACCAAAATGGAAACTTGACCAATAGAGTAATCACATTGTGATATAGGTAATTTAAATATGACCTATTTTATGATCACAATCAATTTTGTCTATATTATGAATGGCTTCTTGTTTACAATGCAAAATCTAGATGGAACTTCTTTAGAGTGTTGATTTTGCATTCTAATGTTATGTGTATTACCTTGGAGCTTCCATTTCTTGCTTCTTTGTTTCTTTATGTTAGAAATAGTAAGATCACTGCCATCAAGTATTCCTATGACATGGAAGGCTTTGCATTCATATTTAAATGGATGTTGTTCATAGTCCTTAGGAAGTTATACCCATTTCCAACATTTTCATAATGACTATAAAGTATAGTCCTATGCCCTGTCATGATTGTAGTTTGTTAAGTATATCCGATTCTATTCCTTCTCCCAATGTTTCAAGTCATGCCTAGTTTTCCAAAGAAAAAGATAAAAATACAACCTCATCCTATACTCTATGACCCCATGAATATGCTTATATCCAATGTTGTTGGGGATCATGCAGATCCCCCAGTGAAAGCACTGCAACATCACCCTCGGAAGTGAATAAACATTATGAATTGGAATCACAATATATCCTAACCATTTGTCCTTGTGGATATTGATTAGCTTAATGAAAGAAGGACCTTTTCTCATCCCATGGTGGATACAATCCATGTGAAGCACCAACTATTGGGTTGATCATCCTCTGTTGATTCTCCTTATTTCTCCACTTATACATGAATCTAGGATGATCATGCTTATCTACTATATCCTTGGCATCCACACTTAGATAATTGTTGTTGATAGGTCTCATATAGTGGTACACTTACGGTTTCCAGGGAATAGTCATTTTCACAATCCCATTAAACCAATTTCTTGAGTTTTTTTCAGAATTCCTAGAAAAGGTTTATGGATTTCATAACTTGCTTGATCATATATTGTGAAATTATACAATCTATCATCGTTTTCTGACCATTAGATACTCAAATTTGTGTATTGATATTTTTTACCATTATAAAGGACTCCGTAAGTTAGGTTCTCAAATTCTTAAAGGGTGCTAGCTCAATGGAAGAGTGCCTTCCTTACAAGAAATAGGTTGGTGGTTCGATTCCTCCATGCCCTAATGATATTATAATATTGGTTACAAACAACTAAATTAGTAAGCAAAAAATAAGATATAAGTGACCAAATAATGGGAGATAAGTGACTAAACAAAATGACCAAAATTTGTATATAAAACTACTAAAAATGACTAAATTAGTGACCAAAAAATGAGAGATACGAAACTAGGCATTAAAAAGGATGCAACACGTGGCACTAATGATGAAGCAAAACATGGCGTTATTATGGTAGCAAAATAAGACGCGAAACTAGGCATTAAAAATGATGCAACACGTGGCACTAATGATGATGCCAAACATGGCGTTGATATGGTTGCAAAATAAGATGTTACTTTGGATGCAAAACATGATGCTACATAGGAAGCAAAATATGGTGCAACAGCAGAAGAAATATTTGGTGTCATTTTGGCAGCAAAACATGATGCAAAAAAGGAATAAAAAATTGGTGCAATTTTGGTAGTGAAAATTTGCACATATTTGGAAGTGAAACATGGTGCAAAATGGGATGCTAAAGTGGTAGCAAAAATGGATGCAATATTGGATTCTAATTTGGATGCTAACATGGTGCTATTAAGGATGCAAATATGGCGCTAATGGGGATGTCATTTAAGAAGCAAAAGAGGACACTCGCTAGGAAGAAAAATAGGACGTTATTTAGGAAGCAAACCTCGACATTGTTTAGGAAGCAAAGTTGGACGTTATTCTGAAAGCAAAAGAATAGACGCTATTTTGGACGTCATAAAGGATGCTATCTAGGAAGCAAAAAAAGACATTTTTTGAGACGCTTAAAGTTTTGTCCATTTAGCGTCTATTTTGACCACTCAATGTAAAAATAATTAACACTTAAAATGGACGCTAAATGGGACGCTAATTCCAGGATTTGTTGTAGTGTATGCAGGTTTGAAAATGTACCTCAATGGATGGGATGATATGAGGGGCCAACTACACAAGTGGATAAGGTGCCAATAAATGCTAACGATTGGAGTGGTATTGTTCATTGATGATTGTTTGAAACCAAGACTCAATGTAGTCATGATCTCCAGGGCTCTCTTTTGCTTCGATAATTATTTGCACATCCTTCTCCTTCATGTAATAATATCCTTCTTAGACTTTTCCATTGCTCTATTGAACACACAATGAGTATGGTGACAAGCGAGCAAGAAATTCCTCAACTTCAGGCTCTAATGTCTATTCTCCATCAAGTTTTGTCCATGAATTATGGGTTTCCTTTGCGGGTGTGCTTTGGATGAGAGAAAAATATGGATCTTCAGACTCTCTCATGCATGGATAGATGGATGAGAAAAATCTCTTCTTCATGGATTCCACACTTAGCTTCATTGAAACATAAAGACAAAGGAAAATTTTCCTCATATTCTTGTGAAATTTGCTCATGGATAGTTTCTTTTATGGATTCTTGGGATGCAAATATTTATTTTTTTGTATCTCTTGGCTTACAACACAAGTTTTATAAAATCTTTGCAACAATTCATCCTCCTTTCTTCAACAACTT
This sequence comes from Pseudotsuga menziesii, assembly GCA_001517045.1. Classification (NCBI taxonomy): domain Eukaryota; kingdom Viridiplantae; phylum Streptophyta; class Pinopsida; order Pinales; family Pinaceae; genus Pseudotsuga; species Pseudotsuga menziesii. The sequence continues at coordinate 384,140 of LPNX010662518.1, forward strand.
TTTTAGCATCTTGTTGGCTATGAGCTCTTGCTTAAACATACACCATAAAATTGGGGGTTTGATACATATAAATCATATAGATGCATGCAAGCTATTTTTTTAATTTTTCAATAAAATTTCAAAACTATTCCTAGTACATCCTTAAAACCTCCTCGACAACAGTGCCAAAAAGAGATGGGCCAATGAATTGCTACTATAAAACTAAATCCCTGGGATCATTACTTAAATTATCAACCTAGGAGTTTGTACAAACTTAAGAGGCATCTTACACTATATATGCATTTGCAAAGGAATAATTCATCCATTAGTATAAGCAAAATCTATTCTAATGATAAAAGTAAAATCTAATTTAATAAACAAAAAATGAAATCTGCTCTAAATCGAAAATAAGATATAAGCTAATCAACTGAAAAACCTCTACAACAAACTTAATTTAAATAAAATTGAACTAAGGGTTACAAGATGCATGGATTCGAACATTATACCAAGCACGTATCCCGTTATCAACAATTTCAGAGACAAGTTTTAAGACTCTTCAGCTACTCCTATCTTTTATAAAAGAGAGAGAGGAAATACCAATACCAAATAAAGTGGATTTGGCGAAACAAATACAAATACCGTATGTAACTAGAGGAAATAGGAAAATTTTAAAATTTCAATCCGTGTCATGGCGAAAATGTGATTGTCTTGCCCCACAAGCTTTTAGAGTGCCCAGATTTGCGCGTGCATTCATAGAAGGTACAGTATGCTTCTAAAAGAGTGATGACTAGAATACAAATCCCAATGAACAGAGCTATAATCTTCCATGGCCTCGACAGATACTCCTCATAGAATTCCCGAAGCACGCTTTTGAGTTTGCTCCTGTAATACTTCTTGATCAGCACTTCCCTCAGTGTCAGTTTGAGCTCCTCCGGAGGCTCTAGGTGACCTGTAAAGAAGGGCTGGCACATACCGTCCCACATCTTGGCCACATATTCGTCCGTTAACATGAGACTCGAGCGACGAATAACATCAGAATTCCTCAGCAGGCTAACATCAATGGGTGTGTCGATGAGGCAGTCCATGAGTCCAACGTAGCGCGTCACAGAGTTTCGACGGGCGGGGTAGTTGAACTCCATGGCAAGCATATTCCTCAAGAACACTTCTGTGTGGATATGAGATACAGTGATCCGCGGAAGGTACAGGGTCTCCGAGTATTTATCGAATCGGATGTGTTCCTTCGGGTCAGAGAAGGACTGGAACTTAATCCCGGCCTTGTCCAACTGCTCCGCATTGTATGCGTTGAGAAAATCATGACGGCCAGTCTTGCTCGGATGGCTAATGAAAATACCACAAACCGTTGCAACAATGCCATCAAGAAAGTGTTTCGTCTTTTGAAACAGCGGCTGATCGGATCCGTCGCCCTTCGTGTCAGCTTTCATTTGCAGGAAGGGGGACACGATTGCCTGCATGCAATCCAATAAATGTAGCTTTGTATCAATATTTATATTACTATCAAACCTGTCTATGTCAGCTGCATCGAAAGGAGACAACAATGTGTACGTCTTCTTCAACAGGTAAGAGAATTCTCGTTGGTGATCTGCATCAGCTAAAGCTTCTTTAACGTTCTCGAAAACTTGTTTCATCACACTCAGCGGAATCTGATTCTCCAGCTTCAGAATGTCGCACTTGATGCAGACTTGAAGCGCACTTAAGTTGACCATGTCTGCATCGTCGTCAGAGGGAAGAATGCCTGGAGAAGCAGCACCCGCGTGGCCTGATCTAAAGTTAAACAAGCTGAATAAGAAATATAACAGAAAGGTTGAATCCACGGCCATCATCAGACCGAAGTTAGTATAGTTCTCGCCTTCTTCTATTTTCCAGTCATAGAACAGCTCAATATCCGACCGCATTCTTTCGATCGTTGCAACTATGGACTGGAAACTCTTGCCATGATTCGGCAGTTTCTCCGACAGTGTAGCCGCGGACTTGACTTTGTAAGCCTCAGCCGTTGAGATCTTCAGACTTCGACTCTGAAAAGTGCCTCTAGCAGACGAGGCAATATCTCTCTTGAGCCTCCAATGGTGGTAAGGCCCTAGGGATATAAACCGCGGAATGTAGGCCTCAGGATTCACATCCTTGAGAGCCGTCGCCACCCGCGGAAGCGCAACCTCGTAATTCTTATCATCAAGCATCTTTGTAACTTGTAGTACCCACTCATCCTTAATCACCAGCGGTTCTTCCACATCCGCCAATAGTGTACTGGCAATCTTTCTAACTTCTTCAACGCACTCCTTTATACTCACAACCGATTTCTCCTCTCGCGCGTTCATTTCCCTTTCTATTTCGGTCATCCCTTTAGTGATCACAATCTACAATCTACTCTGTGAACACCTTTAGTTCTTGGACGTCAAGATCAACAACAAGGAGTTCTTGAACGTCAAGATCAACAAGAATATAGCAGCACTTGTTTCTTGTTTTTCAGGCTTTTGATACTGATCCTAGACTATGTATAGCAGTAATGGAAATCAATCGATTCTGAAAATAAAATAATTGAATGCAATCATTCTTTTCTTCTGAGTCAAACTAAACAAAGAAGAATAATTGGCAAGCACATGACGTGCATTCCAATAAATTTTCCAACTTTATCTTGAGCAAATATGCAACTGGAATAGACAAAGCCTCACCAGGCCCGAACACTATAACTACCTTTCCTTGATATTATTACTATACTAATGTAATGTGGAGCCATGGAATTGGAAAAGTATGTAGATAAGAGGAAAAGCATATCGTTTTTTATTTTTCCCAAGGGATGTCGAGTGAAGTAAAGTATAGAATAAAAACAGTCGGTTTGGGGAATCAAACACACCAAATTGTATATCACAATTCTGTTTATTTCCCGGTTGTATATCAGAATTATGTTTATTTCCCGGTTACGAGCTTAAAGATGAACTGTTATACGTTTAGCATCATAAAAGTATAATAATTAATTTCTTTCTTTAACTAAAGGCGATTGTTGGCCACTACATCGTTAAGAAGGATTCGCCAAAACTGATGTATTACTGAATGACGTTTAGACACAGTTTTCATAAAACCGACATCACTTTACAATATCTTAGAGTTCTATGTCTTCTTCATGGACTGAATGAAGGTGTCTTTAAATGAAATCGACATAACTTTCCAACAATTTCCGAGTGTTCTCTTTGCATGGAATGAATACACATGACTTTAAATAATATTGGAGGCATTTCAAGTTTCATTACTTAATATTCTTTCACATGCTTTGAACTTTTACAACAGTACAGATTCTTTTACACCAGTATAGATTCATACCCAGAGTCGAAAGCGATCAAATTTCAGGGATCAAATCTTTTTAGCTGTAATTCCCTTTTTTCAGTAGAAATATTGAAGAAATGTAAACTTAATGTTTTCTGAATATTTGGAAATGTGAATTAATGTTTAAGGTTTTAATTTGTAATGTTATATGTGGTTTAAATTTTTTTTATATCTAATTTGAGTCTACATGTTATTTTTTATAAAGACACGTTTAAGCTCTAAGATGAGCACTGAAGGACTTACACATCTTCCCCTACAAGGCTATTGAATGTGCCTTGTTTGCCCAAAAACTTATAGACACTTCCTAATATGTTTTGATATTAAAACAAAACATAAACTTTCTAAGTTACATTTCATGGATAAATTTACATGCTTATAAAAGACTTGGATAATACAAAAATAGGTGTATTTAAAACTTAGGATATTATTTTTTTTAATTATAGAAATAAAATTCATGAGAAGCTTGTATCAGAGAATGAGGTCTCACATTACTAGAAGTGTTCTCTAGAAGTTATTTTTTTCCTATGAGACAGATATGAGAGGACGTGGGTATTATTAAGAGGTTTTATGCAATGGGGGATGGTCCTTGGTGTCTCGATCATGGTCAAGGAAAGAAAATACAGAAGTTGTCTATGAAAGCAAGTTTATATGGCTCCAACACAATAAAAGAGGTTTTGAACCATCACATAGGTCATCTTTAAGGAATACTTGGCCTACAAGTGCCATATGACTATCATTAGGAGGTTTTGTGTCCCAAGCATGTATCTTGGGGCATTGACCATGGTCTCGGAAGGAAAACAAGGGAGTTAGAATCTAAAAGATGCTTATATCTAAGCCCATGAAGCACCACAGAGTCCCACTTGAGGTTATCCTTGTCTTATGAGTTGGATATAGGTAAAATTGCAAGGGGATATAGGTTTTTCATAGTGAGGATGCATTTATAGAAATTCTCTTTGGTTTGGTGTGGAAAATAGGGGTTTTAGGTCGTAAATGAACCTTTTAGGATTCATGGATGATGAACAAGGTGTTGAGCCATACATAGGTCATTTAGAGGATATTTCACATACAAGTGGGGTATGGATGCCATTTGGAAGTTCCATGAACTAGGGATGTGATTATGGCCAAGGGAGGAAAATAAGGGTATTAGACGAAAAATAAGCTTACGAGGATCATGTGCATTAAACATCATCCTTTACCACCATAAATTCCCTTTAGAGTAGTGCTTTAGCCTACATATAGGATATGAGTACCATTAAAAGGTCATGTGCACCAAGGATGGGATTTATGGCTTTGACAATGATTTAAAGAGGAAAAAAAAGGGAGTTGTGCCTAATGAATCTTCTAGGGATTATGGGACACAAACAAGGCTTTAAATCATCATGTAGGTCATCTAAATGATACATTTGGCATCCTCATAGGATATGGACACCATTATGAGACTATGTGCATTAGGGATCGGTATTATGGACTTGACCATGGCCCCAAGAAGAAATCAAATCCATTGCACCATAAATGAAGCTTCTAGGGAAGAGAAAATGTAAGGGGTGAAATTTATCCCATTCGTTATTTTTCGACCTTTTTCCAAAAAAAGATTCATCAATTTGCATTGTTTTTCAGTAGAAATTCACCCAAATTCAATGGGATATTTTTTTTTTACTATAAAAATTGCCAAAATTGTCCAAAAACTATATTAAGTCCTTATAAATTTGAATATTTTTACAAAAAAAAATTGTCAAACATTTTATGTTTGTAATTTTAAGAATTGGAAAGATTTGCAAAGGTTTTTACCTTTAGGCATAGAAGGATTATACAGGTCATATAAAGGGATTATCTGACCTATGAGTAAGATACAAGAACCATGATGAGGTTTTATGCACAGAAAATGGGTCTTGAGGCCTTGTCCATAGTCGAAGGTATAAAAATGATCCACGGAAAATCGATGGCCACCCACCTAGTCTATTGGCTCAAAACATGGTTTTCCATGTTGGACGTTTTATGGGTTTTCAACTCCTGAAACTTTAAGGGATTTTTGAGGCTCAAAACAATGTTTTTTTGGCATGTCATTGCCCATTAGATTGTTGAAGGAATGTATTGGGCCACTCGAATTGTGTACTTCTCGAATAGACCTTTTTGAGGGCTACCAAGCCCCCCAAATAGAGATTAAATGCAAAATTTATGTCCACGGGAAGTTTCGATATCAACTAACTACAACACGGCCCACAAACCTTTTTTCCTTTCATCTTCTAGGGTTAGAATTTTGGATTTTTAGGGTTTTATCATTGATTCTTTATGTTAAAAGGATTTTTACCTAAATGTAACTCACTTCTTGTGAATGCGCATAGTTGTTACATCTCCTCATAGAGATAATTTGCAACCATTCTAGCAGTTCATTTCACTTTGCATTTTGTGGGACTTATTAGTAAAAAGAATGGGCAGATAAGGCTCTGCATAGACATCATTACAATAGTTATTTTTTGATCTTCCCCTTTTCCTTTGAGCACACTATAGAAGTAATTACTAAATATAAAATGATGAAGGGTATGAACATCCCATTTCATTTTTCAGCAATTACAGTTACAGAATATTTCATTCATTAATAGAAATTTTGTATTATTGTATCTGTTTTTTTAGAATATTTCTATATTTCATTTTGTTCCCTCATAAACTCACATCAATGGTATTAGAGCAATATGTTCTTCTTTTGTTTCTCTATGAATGTCCCCAATGAATTCGTGTTATAAGGAGTTGATACTTGATCTACTTGAGCCTATAAATGACGATCCATGTCAACACCAATGACCTTCCATGATGGGAGAAAAGAGAGAGGAGGGATGAGGAGATCCTATTAAGCTTTTTCTTAAGGAATTGCTCGCGTGACGAGGGATGAGATGAGACATAAATTTTCCCAAATATTTCAACATATGCTAATAACAATAGAAACTTATTCGTTAAGAAGCCACTTCAGAGGCGTTTCCCCATTCAAGGTACACACTAAATTTTATATTTTCATATTTGAAGGTCATGAGATAGCTCCAAATGCTTTGGAAAAATGGTTAAATATACTAGAAGGGTATTTCTTTATCCACAATTTTTTCGATAGGGAATATATCACCTTTGTGCTCCTTAAGATTTCCCCCCATGTCAAAAATTGGTGGGAAACTTACTATGAGAAAAATTCTACAAAAGAGTATGAAATTTTTGGGGCCAATCCCACTTGAGCCTCCTTTATGGATTTCATTAAGAAACAATATTACCCTATTGTAGATACTATGATGACTAGTACATGAGATGGACCACAGTATATCAGGAGAGGAAACAAACAATATTGGAGATCACAAAAATATTCCATACCTTACACACCATGCTAAGTATTAGAGACTTCAAGCAACATATGGTTCTAAAATACCATGGGGGGTCTACATAGGTACATCTAAATAGAAATGGATTTCTAGACATCTAGTCATTGGGAGTTGTTTATCATGGTGTTGTCAAAATGGAGAAAAAATTGAAGCAAATAAATAAGCGGGAGTTTGGATCTTCGAATGCATCACATTAGAAGCAAAGTAAAGGTAATCTTAGTACATAGAGAAAATGACAAAGGGAGGATGAAAAACCTTATGACAACCATCCTAAGCCATAAAGAAAATAAGGGTAATGGGAAGAAGAAGAAAGAAACTAAGAAGTGGTGTGAATTCCATGAAATACCTTGGCACAACACTAATGAATGTCGCTCTAAGAAGTCATTGGTGGTCAAGCTAAAAGCCTTAGTGTAAAATATATACTTCGACTCTGATTTAGATCTAGACAAGGAGTATCAAATCATTGGTGTAGAACCTAGTTCCATAGTCACTACCACCAAGGTACAACCCAATGAACCATAGGATTCAGAAGAAGGTGATAACCTTTTTCATCCATAGATGTGGGTGAAGGGTACTCCACTGAATTTCATTGTTGATACCCAAAGTGAAAATAAATTGATATTAGTATACATCATCAAGAAGTTGGAGTTGTTGAAAACACCACACCTGCAACCATATAACATCAAGTTTCTTAACTAAGGATAAGATATCCAAATCATCCAACAGTGTCACCAACCCTATGGCATCAAGCCCTTCATGGATGAGGTATTTCATAATGTCCCCCCCTTGAATTCTTTGATGTTCATTTAGGTCATCCATACACATGGAAATGTCATGATATGTATGAGTCTATACCTAGTAGTGTCATTGTTACTTTGGAAATATAATTGTACAGGATACTAGAGGTAACTCCACCTACTAAAGGCTCCTTTGTGTCAGCTAAGCAGTGCAAGATATCCATCTCCCAGATTATAAAATTTGTCCTCTTCATTATTCATTCTCACACTGAATAGAAAATCACAGCCATAACTATGCCATCCACATAGGGCCTATCTACAAAATAGAAGAAATTTGATGAAGTAAGAAAAGAATACCAATAAAAATTCACCTCACCTACCAGGGTGCGTCTGCATTGTCAGGTTAAGCATTCGATCGATATGAAAATTGGAGCCTTTACCTAATGGTCCAGTATATTAACACCCTCTCCTAGAAAATGAGGAAATATAGATTCAATACATTCTCCAAAAGGAGAATATTTAACCCAACGCCTCACCCTATGGAAGTCTAATATTTCTCATGCAAAGGAAAGATGAGATCTGACAATTCTGCATTGGTTATATATCTCTAAAATATTTGACGGGATTTTTAGTTGTCTCTAATTAATTAGAGGAATAACTAAGAAGTGTTCATTAATTGTCAAACTGGGGTTTTGTAAACTTTTGAGTTGTCAGAAAAAATATATATTAATCACTACATTCCAATTGTTCTTCTAGACATAAAATCTCAATTATGAGTGTTGGAGCTTCAACCAGAATCAAGTAACAGTCACGTAACAGTCTTGATAGAAGGGTATTTAATTTACTAGAGTTTATAAAAATAAATAAATTCTTTTGTAACTTTAAAAATTAACAACAATCTAACCACAAATCACTCTTGCTATCTCTTTTGAAAGGAATCAAACCACCTATTTACTTTTACAGAAAGAACTTCAATAATCTAATTACAGGAAATAGATTCAATCATCTAAATTAATTTTTGCGGGAAGGAATGCAATAATCTAAATTACTTTTTGTAGGAAGAAATGCAATCATCTAAATACAGAAAGGAAACAACCCAAGTAAATTAATTTTGCAAAAGAAAACTAAATATCAATCTAATTTACAGAAATAATTCAATGACTATTCTAACCAATATAAAATAAACCAACTCTGACTACACTTGTACGAAAGGAAGAATTATAACTAAACTAGTAAATCTCATATTTGCAATCCACACCTCTACAGAATACATATCAACTAGGTTAACATTACAGTTCCTAATTCGACTTCCAAGAAGTCTCTTCATCCCAATCTATGCATCCATATCATGAACATGAATTTAGCATCACACAACTATCAATCAACCAAAGCATTAATAGGAAATAAATCAATTAAACTACTGCAACAAAGATTAATTCAAACACACCACACTTTTGCAAAATGAAAGAAAGAAACTAAACTACAATCAACACCTGTTCTCTAAAAGGGGTCCTGCCTTCGAAGACAAGAGGCGGATCAGCAAATCAGTCACACAAAATCACTTAACGCATCAAGAAGCAAACATCAACAATAGATTATGAGGTTCAACAATTCTATGTAAAAATATGGATAACCTCCCCTAGATGAGATTGAGAGTTTAATACATTATGATTATACAAGAAATACTAATAGTCCAATATATACAATCTATGGTTACAACAAAATACCCAATATAGTGTATCATTACAACTTGATTCTCAAATTGTTACATAAACCAGGAGGCTAATGTTGTGGAACGAGGATCATATATGATGATGATGATCTCCAATACATTGTGAAACCAATTGATCCAAAATAATTGGGAGTGGTTTTAAGATGAGTCATCGGGATAGAGAATGTTTGGAGAGTTTCCACAATTTCTCAGATTGGTTGTGGAACCACTATACTTAGTTCCACAGCTCGTGTAACATACCCAACCTAGGTCACTTGGTAAGGAAGGGTATAAATGATATCTCTAGAGATAAAGAAGGATGATATCATGTCTATCACAATGGATAAGTTCTCTTAATCATATATTCCATGTGGTTAATAATTTAAATTTTATTCAGTTAACTAGTCAGGTTAATTTAACTAGGAGATAAACAACTAGTTCATAACTAATACTACATAATTCTCTCATAAGAAAATACCAAAGATAAATTAGATGTGTAATAATCACAATTACTATAAGGCTGTCCAAAATATCAATCATAATCATTTCAATTCCCATAAACATTGATCCACTAATTCTATTTGTTTCAATATTCAAAAGCAACCTCTACTAGCACAGGAAAATTGTACATGGTTTCGAGTCATGGATTAAATTCTAAGTATCATCCTTTAACCCATGCATGAACTGATATGGGGCTTTCATTTTCATACACATGAAAGTCCATATCAGCCCCGATTAGGGTAAATGAATATAGATAAACCATGCTACGTCAAATCATCTGTGATCAAATCCCATAAATGATACTAGAATGAAGGAATCATAACATAGTAAATGCTAGCCATTTTATTTTCCATGGATCAGATTTAAATATTCAGAGTAAAACTAATGCATAAAAATCATAATCAGCTATAAAATTACTCATATATAATATTTCATAATTAGAATTACATTTATAAATTTACAATGAAAATACTAACACAAAGAAGTACATATTCATCGGGAAGCTGCTAATCCACAAGAGAGCTATTACATGATAAATATACCTTTAAATTTGACATTAATTATACACATAAAACCTTCCTAATACATCATAATATTCAATAATATCAAATTAAAAGGTTAAACAACTTATCTTAATAGTGTGCAACTGGAAACAACACGACAACTTCCCTCCCAACCTCTGATATTTACTTGGTGTGTGTTTTCCCGTTGAATGATCCCCCTAAGATGAGGTTCTGGAATCCTGTATTCGAATGTCTCTTATAGGATGATGCTAATGGAAGATATGCTTCCTTTCCTGGAATTATCGCCCTCTCCCATAAAGGCAAGCTATGGTCATTCTTGAGATTTTTCGTCTCTCCTAGAACACCACCTCTGACCTCCAAGGTCACTTTCTGAATTTGAATCCCCACTGGAGAATTTGGACATTGAGAGTGTTGAACCTAGACACATGCCCAAGTTTGTATCCCTCTCCCTCAGGTTCTAGTGTAACTCGGAAGGTATCACTATATAGGATTGTCCCCCTCTCATGTTGGATGATCTCTTAGAACAATTCTTTCGACCACCTGGGTCAAGACACAAATTTGGATCCCTACTGGAGAGTTCGAAATAAAGGAGAAAAATTGTCCTCCCAATCCCACAAGATGAACCCATACTATAGTGTTTTTTCCTCTTACGCACCTAGGGGGTAAACACAATATAAATATTCAAGGTGCTGGGTGCATCCTTGGTGGAAAGTCTTGAGTCAAGTAATATCACCTAATCTTGATTCCTCCATTTAGGCTCAAATCCTAACAGATCCAAGGGGGGTAGTCCCTATGAAAGAGTTACTAAGGATGTTAATTTTATTAGTTATAAATTAATTGTTTTTTTAGGAGTTTGAAATGACTTGTTGACAAGATATTGCAAAATAGAAATTAGATCAACAACATAAAGATATAACATTTATACATCGAGATGACTTTAAGAAAATGATAATAATATAAATTGTGCAAGTTCCAAAATGGAGTCATAACATATTGAAGTGTTGTTGAAAAGGTAAGATGTTTTGTAGTGTGTCTTGGTCAGTTTTAATTTTTTATGGTGATGAGTGGATTACAGGAAGGGAATTCCCAATATACCAAAAGGTACTTGGGAATATGTCCATATTTTGGGAATAGTGGATCTGCACGAGAAAATATGGGATAACCGGAGTCATGGGGGAATGTTAAACACTGCACCAACAAGGATGTAGTCGAACAGGACCCCGAGGTCACTTTCTAGTTGTTCCCATTTTCCCTAAATAATTTTCCCACTACTTCTCAAATTCGTTACGCCAAATTTTTGTAATGTTTTGGGTTGTTTCTTTTATTAAAATGAGTTGATTAATTAGATGTAAAAAAATTAGTAAACTCCAATTTATTAAAGCAATGTCTAAAAATATGTAGCCCTTTAAAGAAGGATTGTGTGCTTGTGTAAATATAAAATCAAATAAATTGGTGAGAATAATTATTATGGAAATGAAATGTTGGGTTAGTATTTGATTACTTGAAATGAAATTGTAAACTTGAAATAAACTTGATTGATCTATAATTATTATAGTATTCAAATCCAATCTAAAAAAAATAAAACCACTTTCAGGACATATATATTCTCCCCCCAAAATAGGGGAAGGAGGGTGTGGGAGCCGTAATCCCACTTGCTCTTTTATTAAATTATTACAATGTTGATAATTTAATAAGGGGATTCCTTTTGACCTTATAAATTGATAAAAAGGGCTTACAATATATTTCTAAAAGAAGGTGATGAAGAGGGGGGATTTTTAGGTGCTTTGAGAGGCTAAAAAATTTTAAATTTTGCCATCACTTTCACTTGTCTTGTCAATAAATTGAAAAAACCAGCAAGCTAGTTGTTTGTAAATTAGTAGATTAGTGTAAAAAAAAAGTACAACTTAGTAGTTGCAAAAATATAGAGATTTATGCCATTTTAAGTACTAAGAACATAAACTAGATCTAAGCTTAAGATTTCAAGTTTAAAGAAATTTTAGATCTAGTAAGATATACAAGCTAAGAAATTTATGATAAGTTATTTTAAAAGAAAAAAATCTTGCTTGCTAAAAGTAACCAAAGAGGGAGTAATTGTTTGAAGAGAAGAAGAGAGGTTCTCAAGCTCTGGCTTGAATTTTTGTGAGGATGTAGAGGTGCTTGAAATTGCAAGAAGTATTAGATCCAAATAAAAGTATGAAGAGAAAAAAGATGCAACCAAGCTCTCACTTCTCCCTCACCCAAGATGATCTCCAAGCTACTAATCCTTAACACAAGTGAGATCAAAATCTAGCATGTTTTACTAAAAGAAATTAAGAGAGAATATGTATTACCGACTATAGAATACTACTCCTAGATATATAATAATAAAATCACAAACAAGAAACTTGAAACTACAAATGATTTCTCTATGGCCAACAATGACCTTCTAAGCTATATAGATCAACAAACTTAAAACAAAGAAAATCAATAATTAATTAAATATCACCTCGATTTAGCACGACATTCACATTCATGATACTCTCACAATTCAAGCCTCCAAAGTTTCAAATTTATTCAAAATATAGAGCAACAATACATTACAGGAGTAGAGGTTCCATGCTTCATGAAAATGAAGAGCAAGATACTTGCTTAAATAGAAAAAAACTGACCATGAGGGGGGCCGGGGGTGCACTTGCCCAAGAGAGAGAGCTTTGCTTGAGTTAGAATGAGATGGATATTTTTTGGTTAAAGGATGGAAAAGGAAAAAATATGCCAACTTTCAATTCATAAGTCAACACTTACTATTATCCTCACAAATTTCCATCTTTTTCTCCAAAGATGTACCCCACTTGATTTAGAAAAATAATTTTTCTTTATTTTCCAATAAAAACACCCCAAAGTGTTTTAGAAACATTAGGACATTTCCAATTTACTTTCTACATGTTTCATTTATTTTATAAGTTTCCAAATTTTTCACTTTATCCATTTTTTGGTCTTTTTTTATCATTTTCGAGTAATATTCAATTTTGGAGATAAATAATTAATCAAAAACTTAGGAAATTTGGTTTAGGATTTAAGTGGGTGCTCAGAGTTAGAAAATGATCATCCCCATTCCTAATTCTTCCTCCTAACCACATTTTTATTCCTTGTTGAATAAATTTAATTAAAACATGCATGCTTTTTATGGGAAAATTAAAAATTTTCGAAATAATAAAAACAACTAGGGGGGGCTTAGTACATGTTCATATGAATATAAAAGAGTGATTAACATGGTAATGTACATTGATTCATAGGTTTTGATACCCTCATAAGAACTAACCACAAATACATTTACTCTAAATTTGGAGGAGCGGTGAAAAAATCAGAAATTATAAGTCATTAAACAACGACATAAAAATCTCAAGGAAAAAAAACCCTAGAGTAAAGTTTTGATGACCAAGTCCTAGGAAATCCAAACCTTTTACATGATTTCATCATGCTAAGTTATTTATTACAATTTTCTTGTAGGATATGAACATGTAAAAAAAAACTTCCACTGATTGGCCTGATGGATTTTAAAACACGTGACGAAGAATTGATTTGTTCAAGTCTTTGAATGCTCATAGGAAATCCACCTAAGTAAAACTTAGTGGATAACATATGGATCCAACTGCGGGACGTGTGCTTGATCTAGTTTTCAAGCAAGGAAAATATACGAGATGACCAAAATCTCTGGTTTCTATAATCTGTAAAAACATTTCAACTTGACAAGAAAACCCTTTAGTAGCACAAGTCTTTATGAATAAATCCAATAAATCACTAGTTTATTTATTCAATAGAATAAAATGAAATTAACTAAGGAATTTTTTTTCTTCTAAATACTGATAAATGATCACTTTAATGAGATTATTTTCCTACTCTAAGCATAACATAATCAAAATGCTAAGTAAAATTATAAATCCAATGCAACCACCTTAACATTTCATCAATATAAAAATATTTTACTTTATGTTTGGTTACCAAGAAAAATAAGGATACATTATTCAAACAATGAAAACCTACATGAATATTCAATATGGAGGGATCGATGGGATATCATACGCATGTAAAAATTTATTGAACAAATTCCCAGATCGGTAAGTCCTCCCACCAGATTCTTCTATCCAATATTGGATAGGACTAGTGTACACATCAACTTAATGAGGCAGATCAACTGCTCCATGATACTGGTCATTAAGGATTATTGAATGATAACTTTGTGTATAAACCCCAAGATTCTCCAAATCATAAGGAACATTTGCATGTGAAGAAAACCACTGAGATTGATAATCTGTTAACCGTATCCCATCTGACCCTTCATTGTATTTATTTTTTGAATCTTCATTACTAATAATTTTGTGCGGATCTGAATAATATAGCTCTGAATAATCACATGAAAAGTCGAATGCTCCTCTTCCATACCAAAACTTTCCCAAGTCTCAATATTAACACTTTCTTATATATATGTATCATAAATGAGACTTCCATGAATTTTCGAATAGACACTCCCCTCGCTAAACATATCATAGATGGGTTTCTCAATGATATCTTCAAGAGTCTCATAGACTATATTTTCCATGAAATTCCAATAGTCATAACCCCCATCCACACCAGATATGAGAGAGTCTTTTTTGCTGGCATCACATCCCAAGCTATACTTGTCCTCCTCTTGATCACAATCATCTTCTTTAGAAAAAAGGTCACGATGCAATAAACCTTCCAAAATATCATCATTATGCAGAGAACAAGCAGGAGTACTATCATATACATTATAGATTTCATCATAAGTTTCATTATAACATTCTATAATGATCTCTCTTTGAGCTATATCTGGGGTAAAAATGTGATTATCATCACTGAAACAATCATGAAGAGATTCCCAATATTCAGTATTATCTATTGATGTGACATGAGGAGGGTCTTCAATAATATATTTAATAAATGAATCTTCATGCACAACCTCAACTGGATCATCATGGGTTTTTGAATATTAAGTGTTGTATACTAGGAAGCTCATGGTCTTCCACATGGTATTTCTCCAAGGAAAAAGTATTTGAAATTAGTCTTAATGAATGATTCAGTATTGAATAATTCAATATCATTTCCATCATAATGCCACTACCTCAAAAATATCTCAAAGAACCTTGCAAGTGAAGTAATATATTTCTCAGGAAGGCCCTCGTGAATCCAACAAGTAGCATCCTCTTTCAGATAAGAAGCAAACATAAGAAACATATGATCCTCATGACGTATGCTAAATTCACTCATATGCGAAAGGAACATCAAAACATGGAATATAGTTGAGTGATAATTATCATGCCCCCGAAAGAAAGGAAGGGGATAAGATGTATTTTCCCCATCGAAATGATTAGGAAATCCAGGGATCTTGAACAAATCAATGGGAGGATATGCACGGGAGATCCAAGAAACATTTTCTATCCTTTTAACATCCATATCAAGAATCAATAATCATGGGGAACATTTGGTATTGAAATAATGGAGTCGTTGAAAAATGAGCTCTTGAAGTTTTACTATTGCATGGGATTATCTACATAGAATCAAAATCAAAAAATTTATGAGATACAAGGGTTTTTATCCCTTCAATGGAGTCACCATGTGAGAAGAAAAACTATGCATTAAATACTTTCTCACAATTTTTTTTTCTTTGTAAAAATAAAAAAGGAAAAATGTTAGTGGAGTCACTATATGAAAAAATAAATATCTAACCTAAAAACATCAAACAAAGAAAAAAAAAGGTAAAAAACAAAAGTCATACTCCAGGTTTAAAAAGATTTATCCCTGCCAACAAAGCCAAAACTATTTCCATCTATTATGCACCCGGGGAGAAACACAACATAATTCTTCAAGTTGTTGGGTGTGTCCTCGGGGGAAAGTATTGAGACAGGTATTGTCACCTGATCCTGACTCCTCCATTTAGGATTAACTACTAATGGAGCCAAGGGTGGTAGCCCCTATGAAAGAGTTACTAAGGATCTTACTTTTATGAGTTATGGATGAATTATTTTGTTAGAAGTTTCAAATTAATTATTGATAAGATATTGAAAAGTAGAAATTAAATCAACAACATAAAGATATAAAATTTATACATCAAGATGAATTTAAGCAAATGATAATAATATAAGTTATACCAATGCCAAAATGGATTCATACCATATTGAAGTGCTTTTGAAAAGATAAAATGTTTTGCAGTGTGTCTTGGTCATTTTTAGTTTGTTATGGTGATGAGTGGATTACGAGAAGGGAATTCCTAATATACCAAAAGGTACTTGGGAATATGTCCAAATTTTTGGGGTCCAAAGTAGCTATGCATGGGAAATTGTGGGCTAGATGGAGTCATGGGGTCGAGCTCTACCATGGAGAGATTCCTTCTGTAATTGTGGAAACCTGGTTCCTATAATCCCATTAGCTATCTCGGGTGAGACGACACTTGCGTGGAAAGTTTTGTTGACGTGGTTACACTCTGTCAAGTCGGTACCTTGGGTTTGTTGGTTGAACTGAAGGTTTAACTTGGGTTAAGTAAAACCAAGCCAATAAATGGTGATGTTAGTACCAAGATCATTGTGAGGGGGACATGTTTTGGCCCCCTATGAATCCAGAGATCTAGGATTGGGTGGAATACAAAGCTAATGGATTTGCACAAGAAGAAAGAAAGTGGTCACGGATAACTTTGATAGGATGGTTACAAAGGTATGTTTACTCATATATTCATGAAATATTCTTTAGTGAATTTCCTATTGTACTATATGAATGGTTGGTGATTCTAACAACTCAACGAACAAATTTTAAAGGTAGAGAACCCAAAGAGTGGACTCCTTAGCTAATCCGATGAGGGAAGAATGTTAGTAATCCTATATCTAGGGCTATCAAGTTCTGGGTCGATAACATTATGGAAAGTTATAATATTGCTATTTTTGTCTACACTATCAAGTCATATAGTGAAGTAGAGAGAGAGTTATTCCAAGGACGTAGAGGCTAATATTTGAAATCCCTAAAGTTGTGGATCAAAATGTCAATTTGTGGAAAAGGGATCTTAAGGATGGAATCCAATGCATAAATCATTGTGCGTGGAGGACATGGGTCCTAATAGAATGAGGCCTTAAATACGATGGACAAAGTGAGATAAGATAGTCCTAGTTGATAGCGACACTAAGGAGGAGGGCATATGTATAAGGAGTGGAAGATGATTTCAGTTGGGAAAGAGGAGAAGAACTGTGATAGGGAGAGAGAGTTGCAGTGCGACCAGAAGAGGGTACTACAAGTTGGTTCCACAACTCCACGGGGAGTATTGCAACGAAGAGGAGGAATATCGTCTTATCTCTAAAGATGAAGAAGAGGCTCCATATTCAGGGGAGGCCCAATATTACATCATACCCACAACTCCGTGTATATCTCCAACATCAGACATAAGACCCAAAAGTATTTCGAAGTGTGTTTTATCAAATCAAAGTAATAGTAATATCCAAGGGAGTGATTAGGGAGTTCCTACTAGTGGAACATTTAATTCAAATACGATAGTACCCCAAGTACAAAAGATGTTTTAAAGTGACATAAAATTACCTATATTCAATGGGAATGGGTTGGAATACCTTGAGAAACATTTGTTCTTATGTGAGGCTATCTAGACTGTGCAATAGGTCTAGGATGAGGCCATAAAAATATCTCATATGATCCCAACCTTTAGAGGTTGTGCTATTGATTGGTACATCAAGTTTTTTATGGTTCCTGAGGGAACCCCTCAGAAGACATTACATTAGATTCGGTATGTCCTAGTATATGAATTCAAGAAGCCCAAGTTTGAGTCACAATGCATCACAGAGTTAAAGGAGATAAAAAAATGTTGATTGAGTCTATCTGGTATTTTTACCAAAGGTTCAAGACTCTTATACCCAAAGTAAGTTTTCAAATATCGTATTCCCAACACAAATAATGGTTCATTGTTGCGTTGATACCACATATTGGTGTTCCCTTGATGCAGCATAAGATTGTATCCCAGAGTGAATCTCTCGAGCTTTCTATCAAGTTTGAAGCATCACGGGTTGGAGAAACTGGTGCAGGAATGATTCAAATTCAGTTACAACTAGCTAATCTAACATTGCATATACATGACATTAAGAAAGGAAAATAATTCCATGAGGAAGTTTGGTGTATGAGATGAAAAACTAAAGGCCACCAAAAGGATTTATGTTCATCCTTCCTAGAGTATCTTGCATCAAGAGCTTTGAATCCACTAAATTCACAAGGGATGCCATGGTGTAGATTTTTCCAAATAAGAGGTCATCAATCCAAGGAATGTATGTATTGTAAAGAAGATAGTAAGTACACCTGCTAGATTATATTTCAAATTCTGTCGATTTATGGGCCATGATAAAAAGGATTGTAGAGTATACCAGTTGCTGCAGGAGAAGACAATATACACATATTTAATGAAAACCTATGTGCATATGCAAGCTGAACAAGCTCATGAACAATACCCTCATCCAAGGGGGTGGCGCTTTTAGAGTCTGAATACGAGGAGGAGGATTCAGTCAAGGGTGAGACCAAATTATTTTCTATAATTGGGGACAACTGGGAAATTATGCAAGAGACTGCACTAATCCTACATCGACATGATCATATTGTAAAGTGTTGGATCATACTGTGAAGAGTGCCCATAGCTTATTACTAAGTGGTAGGCTAGAATCACGGTGAATCATAACCAACTCCCAAATTCCAATCAACATGTGAAAAATATTTTTACTAAGACACTTGAACCTAATATTGTTGTTTAACAAGGGGTGACACTCCGACTAAAGATGATCAAGGAGCACCATGGGTAAATCCAAGAGTTCGTCCTACGACACATAAGAAAGAGTTGTTCAACATATAGAAAGATAAAGGTGTATTATTTGACGTGCATAACGATTTCATGGATAGAAATCGTGCTTTGGAATCTACTAATATTCTTGTGTGTGACGATGCACTAATCTTGGAGATGCCACCAAGTTTTGACTAGTCATTTTAGAGGAAGTCGACGAAAAAGGTAATAAAGTTGAAAAAATTATTCCAAAGTTGTTTAGCACTTGTATAAGATAAAGGTGGTCTAGAAAAGCTATAATCTCTAAAAGAAGAACCTTAGTCGATTCCACGGCTAGAGAAACATGTTAATCACATTCATAGAAGACTAAAAATTGGTCGCGAGCTACGTATGAATGAACAGACAGGTTACTATGAAATGGATTTTATCATTCTGGATTTGGGGTCAGATCTCAATATTCTAACAAGGAAAACATAGGAAAGCATGGGAAATACAAGACTGGTATGGCCGCCTATTCACTTGAAGGTTTTTCCTATTGGTCAACTACTGCGGGTTCCTGTTGAAGTGGAAGGACTCCATACCTATGCAGATTTTGAGGTAATAGTTATTATTGATGATACAAATTTTTATCTAACACTTTTGGGGATTTACTGGGCTATCGACAATCAAATAATCATCAATTTTAAGAAGATAATATTTTCATTTGAAGATTCAGAAATGAGGGTAGTCACTCCAGTTGATCCTTTGGAGGGACAGAGATACGTCAAGCCAATAAAAAGTGAAGGTAAAGAAGGATACTTGGACAATATTTATCATAGTTCATCTACAATGGATGACTACATCAACATGATGAGTAATGGTAAGTTGAGTTGGAAAAGTATTATTTATTGTTGATCAGACTCAGGAGAAGCACTAGAGAACTAACAGAACTAGCTACATGAAGTATCAATGTGGAAATGTGCGAGGATCATGAAACCTCTGCGATGTGTAGGTAGTGAGGTATGTGATCTCCCTAGTTATGAATAATTACCTAATATATATGCATTTCTCACGAATTTTAAGGATAAGGTACTGAAACCTAAATTCCTATTAGCCCTGGATGTTGTGTTGAAGGCCACACCATCTATTGGTGGTCTGTTCACAAACATTCTATTTCAAAGTGGTTGCAGTGTCGACAGTTGCTGGAAACCAAATTCAGTGAAAATATGTCTTATAGTGGAAAGAAGTATATAGGATTAACGAATCCTGTCAACCATATTGAAAATGTTGGCGTGACATGGAGGACGCCGCCGTGACAAGAATGGGTTCATTTTTTTATACATACTTCGGACATGATACCAAGAAAGTGATATACATCGCTCGAGTTGCAACAAGGAAATATAGAATGGGAAGTGTTCGCTACTAGTTTTACACATAATTTTAGCTTTGTTGACAATAGTCTAACGATTGATGCTGCCCTACAAGTTATCAAAACCAATATTTTTTAGTACACCCATGTTCCGATGTCAAGTTTTCCTTAGAACAGTGTAACAGTTCAGAGTTGGATGGAGTGTTATAACATAACTAGAAAACCTGGAGATGATGGTCCACATGATATACCTATCCCTAAATATGAGGGTAGTTGAGTAGTGTATGGATTGGGATTATCAAGTGACACATTTCTCAAGCCCCTCAAATTAAGGAAGATAAATATTGGTTCCCTTGAGAACGTGAAATTCACCAATATTGGGGATTACTCGGGAGTCAAGTGTTGAGATAGTAGGAAAGATCACAGAGTTATTGCATCAATTTTAGGATTTATTCCCAAAAAAATTATCAAAAATGAAAGGGGTTGTTGGAAATATCAGAGAAATGAATATCCACGTAAATCCAGATGCAAAACCTATCAAGAAATGACCATATAGACTAAATCCAATATATAAGGAGAAGGTCAAGACAAAATTAGACAGAATTCTAGAAATGGGAATTATTTAACCCGTCGAGGAGTCAGAGTGGATTATCCTTATGGTTGTTCAAGACAAGAAAACCAATGAATTCCATACCTGTTTTTATATGCAGAAACTTAATGATTCTTTCATGCATTACCCATTTCCTACACCTTTCACGGATGAAGTATTGGAGAGCATAGGAGGGAAAGAAGTGTACTCTTTCACTGATAGATTATCTGGGTACCATCAAATCTCATAAGAAGATCGAGACAAGACTACTTTTGTGACATAATGGGGTTGCTTCCAATACATGGAAATGCCATTCAGACTTAAGAATTCACCTACTATATTTTCTAGAATAATAGTATCTACTTTTAAATACTTTATACATTAATTTCTTGAGGTATACTTTGATTATTGGATAGTTTATGGGCTATTTAAATATCATGTCGAGAGTCCTCGAATGATGTTGGAGAGGTGTAGACAATTCCAAATTCCTGTCAATTCAAAGAAATGTATTTTATATGCTCCCTTTGGTATTTTTCCCGGTCATGTTGTCTGTCGAGACAAAATATTGATTGTCCCTAAAAAGACTGAAATTATTGTTGACTTACCCCAAACAACTTTGGTTAAAAAATTGAGGATCACACTAGGACATACTGGTTATTACAGAAAAATTATCTAGGGGTAGGCAAAGGTCACTGATCCTATGGAAAATTTGTTAAATAAAATTTTAAATTTGACTGGGATGAGCAATGTCAAATGATCGTGGATATCCTCAAGAAAAAGACGGTATCAGCTCCAATATTGGTATTTCCTGAATGGAAAAATAATTTAATGTACATGTCGATGCGTCATCTGTCGCACTTGGTGCAGTGTTGTCACAACCAGGTGAGGTCTCTTTAGATCATCCTATTGCATTTTCTAGTCAAAATTTGTTGATTGCAGAAAGGAATAATACCACTATTGAACATGAAATACTTATGATGGTATACACACTCTAGAAGTTTCAAGATTACTTACCGGGTGGTCACTTCAAGATGTTTACATACCATTATGCATTAAAGTACTTGGTTAATAATCTCGTGTTGGGGGGGAATATATATCGATGGCTTCTTTTTTTTTATGAATTTGACTTCAAAATTATTGTAAATACATGACAAATGAATGCAGGATCCGACCATCTCGCAAGGTTAGAAAGTGGAGAAGAGCTTACTAGTCTATTTGATAGTATCCCCAACACACAATTATTTGTAGTAAAAATGATTGATGACCATTACGAAGAAATTATATATTTATTGACTACAAGGTATGTGCTAGAACGATTTATTACATCACAAAAGAAGAAATTAGTTGCGAAAGCTACAGACTTCTGGTTGATAGCTGAAAAATTATATAAGATGGGACCAGATGAGATACTTCATCAATGTGTCTTGGAACATGAGATATTGATGGTGTTGAATGAAGCTCATGATGGTGTCACAGGAGGCCAATATGTCAGAAAAGAAACAAATTGAAAGATTATGTAGGTGATATTATGGTGGTGTACTCTTCATGTATATGCTATGAATTATTGTCGCAAATGTGATACTTGCCAACATGTTGGGAAGCCATCGCAACAAGATGAAATTTTGTTGGCACCATAGGTAACTTTATAGGAATTTGATAAGTGGGTTGTTGACTTTGCGGGTCCCATTAACTCACTAGGAAAATAAATGGGTGGACGATATATAATCACTACGACATATTACTTAACCAGGTGGGCCAAAGCAGCACCAGTAAGAGATTGTACTGCTGTAACTGCTGCAGTAGTTTTGTTCGACCATGTTGTGACCAAGTTTGGATTCCCTGAAATTTTGATAAGTGACCATGGTACACACTTTATTAATCATATTATTGAAAAAATAACTGAGGAGTTCCATATTTAGCATAGGAAGATGATGCCATATCATCCACAAGCAAATGGTGTTGTCAAAGCATTCAAAAAAATCTTAGAAAATGCACCGACTAAGATCTGCAATGTTAATAGGGTTGATTGGGATCACAAAATACCTGTAGTCTTATGGGATTATCACATGACATGAAATAATTTGATATGGGAAGAAAGTTGTTATGCCAATAGAATACATTGCACCCAACCTCAGGATAACTACACTTATTGAGATGACAAATGTTGGTGCAATTAAAGAAAGATTATCTCAGCTAGTACATATGGAGGAATACCATTTCATTTCAGGTTATCATCAGTGTATCAAGAAGGAGCGAAAAAAGGATTATCACGAAAACTACATAAAGTTCAAGCAATTTCATCCTGGTGATTTTGTTATTTTAAATGACAGTAAGTTTTTGAAACATACCAAAAAGATCTGAATGCACTAGTTGGGGCCATATGTTGTCATTCATGTTACTGATGGTGATGTTGTTCAGTTACTAAATTTAGATGGTACACCGATCGACAGGATGGTAAATGGGATTCGGCTAAAACATTATTGGGAGAGCCATACCTCGCTCAACTGAAAAGATATTGGAAAAAAAAATAAAAAATAAAAAAATATTTTGAATTCTTGTATATATGTTTGGAATTCTGTTGCAAGTTTAAATTTTGTTTTTATATATGTTTGTCACAAGACAAAATTATGTTGCAAGTTAAAATTGGGTTGCAGTTAAAGTTGAAGTACCAAGAGATTTTGGCGGTGTGCTTTTTCCCAAATATGCAATTAATGCACAATAAATACCTTCTTTTATGGTGAACAAAGTGATGTCTTGAATAACGGTTTTTCATAATGATTGAAAAGATTGACCCATGCGAAAGGATTAGTGGCAACATTTTTCATTTATTACAAATCCAGCTAAGTGGAAGACTTACTACATGCGTAAACTTATTTCATTTTCAATGGGGAAAATTTTAGGGGAAAAATTTAGCTCATGGGAGAAATTATAGGGGTCACAAAAAAATCTTGGGCAAATTTTTAATATAAATTTTTTTTTTTAAGTTAATAAATTAGTCCTATAATTATTAAACCCATTAGGGTGTGAAATCTATTAGCCAACCCAAGGAGAAAGGGAAAAATGAATTTATCCATCTGAAATATAGCTAAAATAGTGATTTCTTTTGTGTGTTTCTTGTAAAGGAGGGGAAAAGATGTTGGTTCGCCCAATTTTTTGTTCATGGAGGTGATTAGCACTTGGTTGCCCTATTTTGTACATTCATAGAGGATATTAACAGTTAGATCTCCCCAAATTTGTGGACCTTAAGGCACAATGTAGTGAGATTGTCGTAGCTTTATGGATCGTAGGGGAAAACGTAGTTATATTGCCCTTGTATTGCGGTAGATATGGACCATAGGTATTTTGATCTCTAGGCTTCATTGTCAATAAAAAAATCGGGTGTTTCTCACCTCCAGATTTCATGGTAAATACAAAATTCGATGGTTTCAGCTCTTGGGTAAAGAATTCGACAGTTTTTTACCTCTAGATATCATGATAAATAAGAAATTCATCCGTTTCAGCTCCTTGGTGATTTTTTTTTATTCAAAATCTGTCCACATGTAGAAAAACGTGGAATGTTATGGTAAAATGGGGACATTTTTTTCTTCTATAGAATGTTTCCACACCTAAAGAACCATCAGATATTTGCATGAAGCTTGACATTGGATGAGTAGAAAGAAACTTGAAAGTGGCTGAGAGGTTGAGTGAAAAATATCAACATTTGTTCAAAGCTTCTCGGGGTCTCCAGTATATACAGAGGAAAATATCTACATTTGTTGAAAGTTATTTTGGTTCTCTAGGTTAGTACAAAATTACAGCAACTTTCATGGTTGATATTAAATGTTGGCAAATTCACACTGAGGTCAGCAATTTATATTCCCATTCCTTTAGCACTGTAGGGATTTTTATGATATAAATCGAAGCTAAAATTAACTATAAATATGAAATTTAACTCTTAGTTGTGAAAACAACTGCCATCGTGGTTTTGAATGTCTCTTTTGTGTTATATAATTGATGTATTCCCTCCCTTGCAAAGAACAACTCCACAAATCCATGGAACAATCAAGTCGCAGACCCTCTTTGACCCAAAAATATAGTTGGTGTAATGGAACTAGAGATTCCTCCTAGTTGGGAGTTACTTGACCAATAAATGAACTTAGAATAGGAGTGTTCCCTCCTTTTGATCTCAAAAGTAACAATGACATTAATGAATTGTATAGCAACGATGCCTTATAGTAGTAGCACAATTTCTAAGCAACAGAGAAATAACGTGTACATTTACTGGTGTATGGAGGATAGCCCTACACCCTCTAACAATACCACCACTTATATTCTCATGGTCATGATAACATTAGAATATCACCAATGTACAATAGTCTCTTCACAAGGTGTCACTACCAAATTTTATATATTTTTCTTGTGCTCAAATATATTTACATGGATATTTTTTCTTGGGCCCATAGCATATGAAATGTTAAGACATTATACAAAACTTCCCAATATCCTTTGCAATTGTCAGGACAACATCATAGTCATTTGAAAAGACTTTCCATGCTACTAAATTATTGATTCTAGACGTGATATTTAAGATTGTTCATTTTTTTTCACTTGGCCAAACTGCTCAAGAACAAGGATCCATTGATGTTTCACTAACAGGTCCATATGAGCATGAGTAATTAGGTCTCTTAAATTTTTCTTTACCCACATAATGGTTGTTTCATTACTATTTTACCAATGGCATGCCCAAATAAACCAAGAATTACCTTCTATGCACAAATATGTCGTCTAATATAACACATGTTTTCCCTTTAGATACTATTACAACTTATATTATGATGAAAAGTTCCCAAAAATTCATATTTCTACTCTTGTGATGGATTAGTTTCTCAGTGATTATTGCACTTTAAGGAGGCATTGTCAAATGGTTTATGATAATCACTCCTTTCCACCATCTAGACCTAGTTTTGTAGTGATAATGGAAGTCATTGGTTTCCTTTGTTTAATCGCCTTACCCTTGTACCGAGGTCTAGGGTGTAAATTCTTCTAAGACTAAAAAGAGAAATAAGAGAATGAATTTCATTGTTTAAATGTAATGTTGGATTTTGAATGGGACATAGAGTAAATTTTATATCAGTTTGTGCATTATTGCTTGACTGATATAGTGTCTCTTATCTAGGAATGGTTTACCAACAGGTCCATACCAGCATGAGTAATTAGGTCTCTTAGAGTTTCCTTTACCCACACAATGGACGTTTCAATATTTTTTTACCAATGGCATGCCCAAATAAACCAAGAAATACCTTTTATGCACAAATATGTTCTCCAATCTAACCTAGATTTTCCCTTTAGATCTTGTTACACCTTATATTATGAGGAAAAGTGCCCAAAATTTCATATTGTTACTCTTGTGATGGATTATTTTCTCTTTTATTATTTCATTTTAAGTAGGAATTTCCAAATGGTTTATGATAATCACTCCTTTCCACCCTCTAGACCTAGTTTTGTAGTGATAATGGTAGTCATTGGGATGGTTTGGGCATGGAATGTTTTCATTTGTATTTGGGTATATTTCTTTGTCCAATCACCTTAACCTTGTACCAAAGTATAGAGAGTAGCTTCTTTTAAGACTAACAAGAACAATGAGAGAATGAGTTTCATTGTTTCAATGTAATGATGGAGTTTGAATGGGACATAGAGTAAATTTTATATCATTTTGTGCATTATTGCTTGTTTGATATAGTGTATCTTATCTGTGAATGGTTTGCAAACAGGTCCATACCAACATGCGTAATTAGGTCTCTTATAGTTTCCTTTACCCATGGAATGGTTGTTTCGATATTGTTTTACCAATGGCATGCCAAAATAAACCAAGCAATACCTTTTATGCACAAATATGTCCTCCAATATAACCCATATTTTCCATTTAGATCTTGTTACACCTTATATTATGGGGAAAAGTGCCCAAAATTTGATGTTGTTACTCTTATAATGGATTAGTTTCTCTGTGATTATTGCATTTTGTGGGAATATAATAAATCCACTTGATAACTTAGGATAAAATATTTAATAAATTTTGATTAATTTCCCACCCACTAGCTTAGATAGTTAGCATCCACTTGCACCACATAGTCAAAACTTGCCATATATACCCCAGGAGCACATTAATCTTGATTCTAGGTTGATCTAGCCACTTTACTGACTACCAGAATTAGTAACTGGGATTTCCTGTAGATTCTATATTTTACTGCTTTATTCTAACTTTTATGTGGATAAGGTAAAGCTACTCAACTAGGACACTACTATATTTTGTTTCCAATCCATCCTCCATGATTTTCTCTCCATATTTCGGGATTAGCATGTTTTTCCATTAACATGACAACTCACTCATGATTTTTCTAATTTGTGAGGTCCTTGACTGATTTGGGAATTGATTTAGACACCTATGGGGGTTGATCATATTTAGTAAGTCTATCTTTCTGAGCTTGATGAGTTGTCTCCAATACAACTCTATTTTACCTATGAGGGATGTAGTATTTATTTACACTATTATTCATCATTATTCAATGGAAGGATACACTCCAATATTCATCTCTTCATTCATGTGATTTAGTCTCTATTCTTCTCTCTATTTTTCCTCTGTATGCTTGTGAGAATTATATTAGTAGCAATATATATTTCATGTTCTTCTTCTGAGCATATTTACTTATAGAATTAGAGTTATTATTTCTACACATTTTAAGGAGGCACTGTCAAATGGTTTATGATAATCACTCCTTGCCACCCTCTAGACCTAGTTTTGTAGTGATAATGTCAGTCATTGGTTTGGTTTGGGCATGTGATGTTTTAATTTGTATTTGGGAATATTTCTTTATCTAATCACCTTACCCTTGTGCCAGGGTCCAGGGAGTGGCTTCTTTTAAGACTAACATGAACAATGAGAGAATGAGTTTCATTGTTTCAATCTAATGCTGGAGTTTGAATGGGACATAGAGTAAATTTATATAATTTTGTGCATTATTGCTTGATTGATATAATGTATCTTATGTATGAAAGGTTTACCAACAAGCCCATACCAACATGTGTAATTAGGTCTCTTACAATTTCCTTTACCCACAAAATGATTGTTTCAATAATATTTTACCAATGGAATGTCCAAATAAACTAAGAGATACCTTTTATGTACAAATATGTCCTCCAATCTAACCCAAATTTTCCCTTTAGATCTTGTTACACCTTATATTATGAGGAAAAGTTCCCAGAAATTCATATTGATACTCTTGTGGTGTATTAGTTTCTTTTTTATTATTGCATTTTAAGGAGGCATTGTTAAATGTTTTATGATAATCACTCCTTCCCACCCTCTAGACCTAGTTTTGTAGTGATAATGGAAGTCATTGGTTTGGTTTGGGAAGATTTCTTTATCTAATCACCTTACCCTTATACCAAAAGTAGCTTATTTTAAGACTAACATGAACAATGAGAGAACGAGTTTCATTGTTTCGATATAATGTTGGAGTTTGAGTGGGACATAAAGTAAATTTTATATCGGTTTGTGCATTATTGCATGATTGATATAGTGTATCTTATTAGTGAATGGTTTACCAATAGGTCCATACTAGCACGAGTAATTAGGTCTCTTATAGTTTCATTTACCCACATAATGGTTGTTTCAATACGTTTTACCAATGGCATGCCCAAATAAACCAAGAAATACCTTATGCACAAATATGTCCCCCAATATAACCCAAGTTTTCCCTTTAGATCTTGTTACAACTTATATTATGAGGAAAAGTGCCCAACAATTCATATTTTTACTCTTGTGCTGGATTAGTTTCTCTGTGATTATTTCATTTTAAGGAGGAATTGTGAATATTCTTTTCAGTTATTTGTGGATAATAATAAAAAAATTCTTCGAAAGAAAAAACCATAACTTCTATTCCAATGAAGAAAAACTTACATTATTAAGGTGCCTGTGGCACTGTGAAAATATCATGACACGTTGACTGTGCCTTAACAAACCAAAGATCTAAAAATTACCAGTTGTCCTTCAAAAAGATTCCTAACATGTCTACATATCATACTTATCTAGTCTACTAAATATTCTGTCAAAACAAAAGGAAAATTCCTAATACAGAAATAATCTACAAGGCTCACAAGGAGTGACATCCACATCATAAAGACATAATACACTTTTAAGGTATAAAATCCTTAGAAAGAAGACACAGACAAGACTCCATCAAGGCTTCCAAAATCACAATTCCTTCATCAACTTGAATATCCTCATTTCATATCCCATATGCCTTTGAGTTAAGCTCTTGTAACACGTGGAAGAAGGAAATATTAACAAAGAGAGAAGGAACTTCTTTTAACCGAATCCCCAAGATCAACATTTTGAGTGAAGTTTGGGGAGAAATCTATGCAATATTCAACCGAGGGAATAGATTAAAACTGATACAAGATTCAAGGGGGCTATTCATGATCAAGCTATGTAGAGCCTAATTGTATCTATGCTAGGTGAAATGAATGCTCTCATCCCATTTACGACGATGTTGTAGATTATAAAATCATAGAAGCTACACCAGTCTAGTTCAAAACTATGTTTTGCCTTTTTGCAGGTGAATAAATGCAGTGAGCACTATATCTTGGTATAAAATATGGTGCAAATAGAATATTTACTTGTTACATATTTGTTTTAGGTTCTTATAGAGAATTGTAGATACAACTTGAGATATATTTATTGATATTTGCCTCATATCATGTTACAATTACAATAAGAAATGATAGAAAACCAACATTGTAGGCCAGCAAAATAGCAGTAGAAAATAATAGGTCGAAGGTTGGCCTGAATGATGACATGAAAAGCAATGTGAAATGAATCCTAACCCTTAGGGATGAAAGAGAAAGATAAATTTGACTTCAAAGTCAAACAAAAGCTAGTCAATCTAGGTTCATTTAAGAATTTGTCCAGGCCTTTTCAAATACAGACACTTGAATTTTTTGTATTTTGCTAGCTTTTCACATAGTAAGACATATGTATTAACAAAAGAAAGACCACTTTATTTCTTAATCTATGTGAATACTGAATCCTCATTTAGTTTTCAAACATGAAGACGAAAATATGCACCATAGTTAAGTTGTTGTATGCCACATTTATTCTACTTGTGACTTGGTGCCTCATTAATGAAGCACATGAATCTTGCAGGAATATGAATATGTAGCTTGAATATGCTTTTCCATTTACATGATTGGAGTCCTATGGAATTTTAGACATTCTGTATGGGAGCAGTTATGTTTGTCTATATTTATAGCAAATTTAAAGTAACATATTACTAGTAGTTCTCCTGGATCTATTTTAGGAATTATGGTTGTCTTAGTTAAATATGGAGGATATCATGTGAAAGTTGAATTGTATAATAGGGATTGTGTTTTATTAGCTTCATCATTCTTACATGTATATTAGTACTTTGTGTTTCTATGCAACCACTTGTTCTTAAATTGTAATGAAATACATGTTAAGAGCTTAATGTTATGGTAATGAGGGTATAATACTTGCATAAAAATATATGTATATGAATGAATGGCTCTTGTCTATTTCTTGTAACTTTACATTTTCATGTCAAAATTGGCATCATGATAGATGCTACATAAATTACAAGTTGAACGTACTTTTGCGTTTAGCTTTCATCTTTGTGGTTTTGAAGTATAGGAAGCCAAATAAAAATATTTATTATGTTTGAAGCTTCCCCTTCTTGTCTAAATTGACTTGCCAAAAACTATTTTGTGATGTCAACAATAACAACATAAATAAGATGGAAGAAATTCTGCAAATATTCAAGAATAAATATATTTTAGAGTACTAGTAAGGTCAATTAATAGTATAGAAGTATGAGGTTAATATATAGTTGTTGAAGTATGTTCCATACATATATGATTATTATTTTTAAAAAATATCCTTGGTGGCTTGAGTCATGTTATTTGAGGCTAGATCAAAATGATGGAACCAACGACCTTGTAGGAAGTAGTTGAAAAGTATCAAAATTGTGAAGAAAAGTCCCAAATCCCAAGGCATTCAAAGAAAATGGGAGGGTAAATCAAAGAGAAAAATGTAAGATTTCGACGTTCTAATGAAATTAGAGTGTACCCCACTCAGACCATTGAACTCATCATAAATATGCAGTCGTAAAAAATTGTTTGAAGAATTTTATAAACAATAACTTGATTGAGTTTAAAAACCAACATAGATCCAAATCCTAGGCTCTATCAAGCGCCGGGAGGTATCAAATTGGAGGTGCAAACCTCTTGTTAAGTGTTGCACTCAACTATAAGCTTTGGTGTGATTCGAGACAAAAGACAAATCTTTTTATTTAAGGTCGACATATAATATTTTTATTATTAATATTTAATACTATTTATGGTGGACATATAATATTTTATAATAATTTTTATTTTGTTGGGAAAGAGCATTACAACATCTCCCCCATACATGGTTTTAAAACCATGTGCAAGGCCCTCCTAAAACCATGGGTTGTTTAGGAGGCCTTGCACATGGTCTTAAAACCATTTTCAATGACCACATAAACCATGTACAATAAAACCATGGGTTGTTTAGGAGGCCTTGCACATGAAGTTTAAAACCATTTGAAATTCCCTTCTAAACCATGTACAATAAAACCATGGGTTGTTTAGGATGCCTTGCACATGGTTTTAAAACCATGTGCACGATTAACATTTTTTTTGTTGATAATTCAATTTTTTATTTTTTATTATTTTGTTAAGTAGGAAGATTACAACATATCCCCCATATTGTGTTGTTTTTCTAACCGAATTTTTTTTTGCCAATAATTAATGTTTTTATTTGTTATTGTTTTGTTAGATAGGAACATTACAACATCTACCCCATATTATGTTGTTTTTGTGGCCGACATTTATTTTGGAAGATAATTAATTTTTTTTTATGTCCGACATTTACAAGAGGAACATTACATAATGTTACAAGATCTTCCCCATACTGGGCTATAGAGCGCCTCTCGACGCAACAAAAAATGATATGCAAGGGTTGTCCCAAGAAAATCATGCACAGTGGGAAGTTTAAATAAGAGGAATTAACCATAGAGGGCATAGAATATGCATTAAGGATATATATAATCCTACAAGATTTATATGTTGATCATCTAGCCATCATAGTTGAAGTCCATAATTGAAAACCAAACAATTTCTATTTTGATAGCTATAATTGTATAGTACTCATGGTGGCACAAAAATGTGGCATAAGGTGTTGGAAACATTATGGTTAATCTTGATTTAGTGGACATTAATGGTATTCCATCCATGTTTTTGGTTAGAAGAAAAGTGCCCAAAACTTTATATTGCTACTCTTGTCGAGATTGACACCCAGAATTGCCTAAATGCCTATTCTTTGCTATAGGAGAACATGGACATTTCTTAATTGTTCCCAAAACTGAAAATCAAGACTTCTAGGGCCTAGATTTAGGAGAAGATGACATTTAATTCCCTTTTCATCAATAAATATTTCCTAGAATGGTTGTTTTGGGTGAGAAGGAAATATTAATAAAGAGAGAAGGAAATTCTTTAACTGAATCCCCAAGATCAACATTTTGAGTCTGATTCTCACCATTCATCCATTTTATGATAAATTAGTTATTCCCAAAGACCTGTAGTTGCTCTGGCACTATTTAATTGAAGGTCCATTCCATAATTTTGGGTTCCTTCATATTTTGGTTCCCAACCATTGGAATTCATTGGCATTCATTGGAATGCTACACTACTTTGTGACTCTAAACAGGTGGTCCTTCCACTTTTTAATGGGCCCTGGAAATTTCCTTGGGAATACCGATTTGTATTACCTTTGGAAACTAGGTGTAAATGCATATTTAAAAATGATGTTAGTTCTATTTCTCCCTTCCTTAGGATTTGTTGGGAAGACGTATGCTTTGAACTCGAAGCCAAGTGATAGTTTTTGTTAGACATGCCAAGAATTATAATGTTTTTTGCATAATAATATCATGTTTCAGTTTTGGTTGTGCCAAGAAATATGCCAACTGCATTCTTGGTTTTTTGTACCTATTGTATGTAATTTTTTTTTGTTTTTGTACACATTTTTTGTATAATATAAGACATGTTTCCTTAGAAGAATGTATTATTTAATTTGGTTGTGAATTATTTTAGTAAATTGGCAGTTGAAGTATACTTTCTTTGTTGTTTAAATGGGATATTTTTGTTTCCTAAATGATAAATAATAGGGCACTGTTTGTTGATGCTATGGTTTTGTTGTCTTATTCTAGGTGCCCAGCTCTATGTTAGAGTCTTCCATTTGTCATGTGAAGGAGGTCGTTTCCCTTGTGACTGTGTTAAAGGATTCCATTTTTCATGTGAAGGAGGTCACTGCCCTTGTGACTATGTTATAGGTTGTTTTTTTTCATGTGAAGGAGGTTGTTGCACTTGTGATTTTGTTAGAGGATTCCATTTGTCAGCTTGTGGAGGTAACTACCCTTGTGGACTATGTGATGCATTCTGTTAGCACCTAGAATCACACCCAAGGTTACGAGAGGTGGACCCCGGGGAAACAACAAAACCACTTTAGGAAGGGGAGCTAGCTTCTCCAATTCCAGAGATGGATCTCTCATAGATGTATAACAAGGCCAGACATAATGTCACGGAGTAAGTTTTCGAAGGTTGGAGGTGGAAACGAGATGGGATAAATTGGGGAAATGGAGTCAAAAAATACTAAGGAAGCGCAGATTAGTCTGCATAGAGAATGTCTACAAGAGAAAGATAACACCTCAGTCACATTTAATTTGTTAGGGCCTGGTGATAAATGAGGAAAGATGACAATCCGTAAATGTAGAACACCACAAGGGATAATTTTGCACCAACTTTGGAGGAAATGTTTGGTGGATATTGGAGACAATGGAAGGAGCATATGAGTATGAATTCCAAACCATTATACACTAAGTATATGACATGAAGAAAAAAAATGTGAGGAGATAACCAGAAGCACATGCACATAAGGAAAGGAAAGCACAGATTGCAACTTAAGAAATGCACAGGAAATCTCACATCCACAAGCCGATATCCAGCTCTGTTCCTTGTATTAAAAATGGGTCCAATTACATAAAAAAAACCTCTCGGGTTCTAACTAGGACCAACAACCTTTTTCTCCCTTTGTGGGAGTCATTTTATAGATCTTCAGGCCCCCAAGATTAATCTCAAAACAGAGTGAGAAGATGGGTACAAATCACGATCAAAATTATAACCAACTAGAATGTGGCATCTCCACCATGATTTACATATATCAAACAAACATTATGAATCAAATATGGATGCTTGGTCCGAATGGCAGGGTGATGCTTCTAGCTCCGAGCTCGCTAGCCTTGAAAATGATGGCTTAGGACACCTTTGGGTGGCTCATTGCTAACTGGGCTCAAACCATTTACCTCTCTGTTGAGTCTGCAATTGTATCTTCCAGACGATGTGTATTCATTCTATGCTCAAAGGCACCTTTCTGCATGGGCTCATAGCTGGGAAGAAAGTTTGTATTCTTTCTATGCTCAACCTTCTTCAAAGCTCCCCCCTCTCCTGGTAACACTGTTATACGAGGGGAATTGAAGAAGGTCTACATTTCTCCTGGTAGTAACAAGCCCGGAAGTGGCTTGTAATTCTTGTAATCTTTACCTCCCATGAGGAGGGTCCTCCTGTAGGAAATACATTGGGGTACATATTCGACCTCCTCACCACCTCAGAAACATTTGGAAAGTGGACGTCACAAAAACGGTGATGAAGAATTTGGACCTCCACTCCTCCAGTCTGAGCGTTCGCTCAAACGGAGCGCCACTAGCAATGGTCACCATGTGCTGGGGCTTTGGAGAAAGCGATCACATCTGGCAGCTTTGAAGGGATGTCCATTGGACAGGAAATTTGAGGCACGACCTCTGTTGGTTGGGGGGGGGAAACCTTCTATTGTGACAGTAATTCCCTCACTAGCCTTAGGAGGTCCATCTAATGTGATGAACATCCTTGTCATGAACTCGATGATGCAGAATGGCTCTTCTAATACAATGAACGTCCCTACCATGATGGTTGGAAATCCCCCAACATGGGAACTTAGGAATAGTGGGACTCTAGGATATGGTTTACCAACCAAAAAATACTTCGACAAACCAACTTTGCAAACACAGAAACCATCGCAAGCCTCCCTCAAGGCTTTCAGGATTTACAGTGGACCGGCACTCAACCTTCTCAATTTTCATTCTATGTTCACCAAGACTTTGTTTCTTAATCACTCTAAGAATAGTTCTTCATATGGAGATGGAAATCCAAACATAACGATAACACCGTCAGCACCCCCGCACACTTCACTTAGCACTATTGAGTATCCTGGTGACAGCACGAGTGGGAACATGGGTTTTGGATCCTGCATTTATGTGGAGATCCCATTCACGTCGTCTTTTATGCTACGACGCTATTTTTTTGGTCGTGGAAATGACTCCTGGTGTAGGTTCCCAATATTCTCCCATTCGGCTCCCAGCACATGGAAGGGATGTTTGTATATTTCTACCTTCACCTGATGACACTATCAGAGTATTTCTTGTTATAATCATCTTCATGCTTCATGTGGAATATCTACCTTGTGCAATTCGAAATTTTAGGATATTGTCTAGTCTTCAGCATGCTTGATGCAATGACCTTTGGGTTCATGAGGGTTATCTACGTTGTGGAGCCAAATCCTCCATCGCAGGAACACTCTGATGGTGTCGAGGCATTTGATTTCCTATCACTTCAGGCCTTCGCACATCTATCTCAAGATTTCGCACTGACAGGGTCTTTTCAGAACAAGCAGATCATACGTAGAGTCATACATTTCACCTCTGAATTATCCTTTCCGTGATGTTTGATGAATACCATCATTTGGACCTTTCGATCTGAAACTCCCTTCGATCTCGACTGCACACATGTACTGTAGTATCAATTTTCGTGAATCCCTGAGATGATTTGTTCTATGCATGTCTTATTAGCAGAGAGAATGTCCACCATATATCCTTCTTCAACGAGATTTGCACCATCAAATGTTTCCACCCTTTAACTCATTTTGCAGATCGGGGGACCAAAAATTTTGTGAGCACTTCGATTCGGAAAAATCAATCTCATCCGTTGATCTGTCTTTCGTCAATCGCGGTCACTTTAACACCATTTTGTGAGGATGAAAAGGTAAATTTGATTGTGCCTATGGTATTTGAGAAAATCCTTTTGACCATCAATCTGGCTCATCCTTCAATTGTCATCGCAGAAAAACACCGTCCCTTTAACACAATTTCTCGGCCACCCTCTGAGTGGAAATTTTATGTGTTTCTTGGTTGTGCTCACTCTATCCTACCTTTCTTCCATCTCCCGCTGATCGAAAAATAGTGTTTTGAGGCCTGGAAAATCCCAGGTATCGACAGTAGGGATTCTCCCCAATAACCGCTCACAATTAGCTTGTTTATTGTTTGGAATGGGGAATCCGTCTGGTTTACGATCTGACTACCATAGAGTTAAGTAACGATTTACATATACTTTACCGGTTGTGTCCCGGTCCACCGTTTATGTGTGTTTTTTATGTTTATAAATGATATGCAAGGGCCTAAATTTAAATGCAACTTGATTAGGAAGCAAAGGGTTCACACCGTGATGCATAGGTTCTTACCTCCCGTCTTATCTCCTTTGTTCCTGAATCATAGAAAGCACATAACGACTAAGCTAAACCTATCTAATACTAACTAACCTATCCCTAGGGAGCAAATTATTATTTATGTGAGTAATGTACTATAAAATATGCATAAAGAATATTACAGGTAGCTGATATAATTTAAAACACATGAATTTAGTAGAAAAATAAACAGAGAGATAGATCAATGTTGATTAAAACATTCATTACTCAATTTGCTGCATAAGCTTCATTAAATAACAATAAATCATTCATAACATAGAAGTAATTCACAAGTCAGAATGGTCTCATAGGTTCGCAGAGTAAGCCGAAACATAAATAATTCTACATTCAACCATCCACACAACATGAATTTGAAACTTGAACATCTCTTTCTCCAGCAGAAAAATCAATCCCTATTTATTATAAAAATAAATAGTTCTTCTTACATAAATCCTTTCACATAAGAGAGCATGGAAAATTCCTTCTGTCATTCGATTCTACCTCACTTATACATTTCCAAATGACCTTTGGTCTCCCTACCCTTTGGGATTCCTTTACAATTCGGTTACAAAAAGGATTTGACATCTAATGTGCTCGCTAATTAAAACAAAAATACAAATATTACAAAATAGGTTTCCCATGTGTCAGTAAGACAAAACACTTTAAGTGGACCCGACTAACTCATCAATAAACTGCTTCAATGACATAGCATCCATAACTATTCTCTCAAAGTCTAAAGGCTCCAAAAATATGTCAGTGACTTTGTGCTTGGAAGCCTAAGCCTTTATGTTAGCCATTCTAGATGGAAGCACTCAGAGCTGATCTTCCAACTGACAGTTGCTTACCGCTACTTGAGCAATTACAATTTTGAGCACCTTTTCATCCAAGCTTTTAATCAGCTATATGCCCAACTCATCTTCCTGCAATCTAGCATGCAATTGTTTCAAATGTTCTTCATGTGCAGGAAGTTCATATAACCTTTTCTTGGATGATGTTTGGCACCTGTTGTGAGTTGTAAGTACCTTCTCACAAAAATCCATGAATTGGTTCTTAGTTTTCTTGACTTCCTCTATCAACCTCTTAGCACCTTTATTACCAAAACCCTATCAGTTCGTATTCAAGTTGCATTCTCTTCGAATCTTTGACTAGTCTATTCGCTGGTGGCTCCTTGAATGTTTCCAACCATGTCAATATTCCAAGAATTATTTCCATGACATTATGAGTCTTGTCTTTGAAGTGAGAAGCTATGATTGAGATTTATTCTAGTTGAGCTTCTACTTGCCTGACCTTCAAAACCTCCTCCACGATCTAGACTTGCATCTTATACATTTCTCTCCTGAGCATAAGAGCATGCTTTGTCAAAGGTGCTATGTCTATTCATTGTTCATTTTCTACCTTCAATAGCACCTCCAATGATCTCTTTTGAGCCTCTAGTTCCACCACTTGGGCTACATATTGTCCTGCCTTCTGTTCAGTCGTAGACTTCTATTTTTCCAACTCTATAATTCTATTTTCCAATTCTCCTTTCTCTTTACTAAGATTCATGTTTGATAACTTCAAAGTATCCCGTTCTTCTTCTAGGGTTTGGTTTTCTGTTGAATCCTCTCATAATCTGAAAGGGTAGCTTCATACTTTCTATTTGATTCTCTTCCTACCCTTTCTTCCTTCCTCAACAATTCCTTTATATTTTCCATCTTTCCTTTATAATGGTCAATGGTTTGTGTTAGCTTATCAACATTGTGAGCATTGGCATAGGAAATTGCAATACCGATGTAAGCCAATTGCTTCGGATTATCCTCCAAATTTTTACCATTGTCATTTCTGTCATTGTGGTTACCGGTGGTTGAGTCCCTAACTTTAAAGTTTTCTCTCTTCTCCACTTATTAGATTTCATTTTAGGATCAAAACTAATATCTTCCAAACATGCCACATCATACTATTTGGATGGGGTAAATTCTACTAATCCCATTTCGACTATGGGAAGATGGCCTCTGGTAAGTATGCTTCTTGATGTAGACAGAGGGTTCTCTAGATTATCCCGAACAAGGCTTTGTCCCGGATTCTCATTACTCAGATCCTCCCAATATTCTTTCTCATGTTCTTCTGCAACCACCCTTGGGTTCAATGATGCCTGAGTGATGGACTTTTCTAATTCTGTAATCTTTCCCAGAATAGCTTCTTCATTCATTTTCTTGGCATATTCTTCTTCAAACAGTTTCTTTACTCATGCTTCCAATATGTGAGAACTCTCTTCTTTGGGATTCTTTTCAGCTTCTTATTTTTGCTCATTTGGTTTTGGATTGCTACTGCTGCTCCCCTTAACTACAGAGGTCTTCCCTTTCAAATGCTTGCTCAAAGAATCCATGCTATAAAGATTCATGTATCCTTGTTACCCCTTATATACATAGTTTGTATATTCAAAATTCACCTTATGAGTTGCCTTATGAGTTGCTACCTTACCTTGGGAGTCATTTCAGTGAAAGCTCTTTTCTCTGAAATGGAAGTTCTCTGGTTCCTTGATGAATTCTGGAGCACTCTTAACCTTGGAAAAAGTTGTAGCTTCCCACATAGAATGGTACTGATGGGAACACAACCTTCATCAAATCAAACAAATAACTCCCAAAACCATCCAGAAAAACTTGTCTAACAACTTCCTTGTGTACTATGTAATCAGTCACGTACTTGGGCAGCAATGAGGAGGCTTTGGTTCCCCCATACATCCTTAGATATGTACCTTATTTGGATAAGAAGTAATCCCTATATTCCTTGATGGATTCTAAATCTCCCTTAGATAAGCATGGACACTTTTACAGGAAAATCAGCTAATACAGGGGTATCAGAAACTCTTCACATATCAACTGGTAATGACTATGATACTTATGAGCCCCCAGTATCTGGTACACTACGTATATAGGGGATTTTCCCCCTTTCCACATGCAGTTGAGTTTCTCAAACATGTGATGGTAGAGTATGTAGTCTATTAAGGAAGAGGACATATAAAATTTTGATTTTCTTTGCTGCAAGCCTTCCTCGGCTGCTTTGATGGATTTGGCCAAATTCCTCGACACTATGTCTACCCAATTAAACATTCTTCCTTCCATGGCTACATAGTACGTAAGTGGGATCCAACCAAAATTATAAATTTTCCCATCATCTCTATTGTAGAGCCTTCTCAACATGAGTGCTATTATTCTGAAAGGAGTCCAAAGATGTGCAATCTCATACTCTCCAGATTTTTTGTGTCAGAACATCTTTCCCTTAGCCGCCATCATCTTCACTATGGCTGTATAATCAAGTTGTAGGCTCTTAACCAATTATGTTGTCATGCTTATTTCCTTTTCTGGTAAGCTGTAGGCTACTAATATAAACGCAGGCACAAAAAATGCCACTCCCTTATTTTCCTCATCATTAATCATCATCCTTGTGGTATCTATTCTTGGTAAGATCCACCCAATGACTTCTGCACATGGGATAATTTCAGGTCTGGTAGCCACCTTAGTGATCTCAGATCACAATATATTTTCATATAAGGCCAGGTCTTCCAACCCTGCCTTTAGGACCTTCTTTTCCACCAACATGTGGAACATCTGACCCCACTTGAACTCAGGTTCAAATCTAGTTATGGCCTTTGTATCCTTATAAATGATTTCTACCCTTGTCACGGGTGCAAATTTGGCCATTTATGTGTATGAATCATATTACACAATCTTGGGCTTCTTCTTCCCTTTCTTTGTCATGATGTTTGAGATGACTAGTTGTACCTGTGACAAAATAGATATGTCTTAGTGTTTGCATTGTAAACTAAGGACTGTAAAATCATGGAAGAAAAATAAATATGCATATACCGAATAAATCAAAACCTTCATTATGTCTTACTCTATCATTTCCATCCATTGGGATAGGCAGCACATGACATGGGTTAGGCTTACAGTTTGACAACAAAATCCATTGGACATGGGAAAGCTTTGGCCTCTGCATTTTTAGAAGAAAAAAATATGATCTAAACACTGTGAGGCTCCTCCACACTACGAACTACAACTCTGAAAAAGGTTCACAACTCAAAATATGCTACAGCGCTCAGGATGGCAATTCCCTAGGTTTACATCTCTGGGATTAGCTTCCCATAGCCCAAAGACAAAGTGCTAAAATATACGGGATTTTATTGAGGCGAGGAGACTGAAAACCCTAAAAATGCTTGAAGGCGAACAACCAATCTGCTCCATTCCGGTGAGAATCTCAGGTGCGAAAACAATCGTTATAGCCTAGCAGACTGCGGACAAATATTCTTACGGTCAAACTAGTGAGGTTATGAGAGCAGAAATGGCAGTGAGGGAAAGCTCCAACCTTAACCAGAAATGGTGAAACTTCACAAGAAAGGAAACCCTCCCCTTTAAATTCAAATCCAAACTACCCCGCTCCTCTTGAAAAAAACACCAATGATAGCTTCGAAACCCTAAAACTTGACCAATAAAAAAAAGGATGAAAACCTACCTGGAAATGAAAATGCAGCCGAGGTACTCATTCAAAATGCCATGCAAGCTCTCAGAAGGGTAA
Source organism: Pseudotsuga menziesii (assembly GCA_001517045.1). NCBI lineage: Eukaryota > Viridiplantae > Streptophyta > Pinopsida > Pinales > Pinaceae > Pseudotsuga > Pseudotsuga menziesii. The sequence continues at coordinate 425,272 of LPNX010662518.1, forward strand.
AATCACCACCAATTGAACGAGCTCAAAACACAACAACACTTCAACCTTTCACCGTAAAATGATGGTAAAAAAAATCCATTTCATGGTATAAATAGACTATTGCTGGCAAAAATTCTTTAACACGGTAGGTAAAGCATTGAATTTGCACATGTGCGGCCAAACACCTTTGGTGTCAAACACCTTGCATTGGGAGGTGAATGATAAGTTATCATGCAAACATCCCCGAAACAGTGGCTCCATATACTCCAATACAGCCGCAACACCAGCTAAGGACTCCAAAAAATACGCCTAGACTACGTTTGCGGCTTTGGCAACCAAAAGGCATCAGGAAACAATCAGAAAAGATTTCCATTGTAGTGGTTCAGCAATAGAGATTCTTCTGCTAAAGCAGATGGTGAGGTTTGGTTGATCAACAAGGTAAGTCCTCCGCCGTAGTGGGATTATCAGGGAAAAAACATTGTTGTTGTGGGTCTAAAGAAAAATCAGCATGTTCAACCTACTCAAAATGCAAACTGGTTTGCCATTGTGGTAGGACGATAAGTTCATTACTTGACATTGGAAGGCAAGGAAATTAGAAGAAGTTCTGATATTCAAAATTACTGCCCCTGCGTCGTTGCGGCGTGGGCCCCAAAAATCCTCTACTGTAGCATAAATAAAAACTAGACACGGAAAAAAGAAATACCCAATGTAGCGGCTAGGACTTAAAAACCGATCTGATGAAACTACTGGATATTTACCCTCTAGCCAACATAAAAATTCATTTGTCATTGTAGCTCCGAATCGACAAAATATCTGCCACAATGGCTTGAAAACCAAGAACCGTCCATCGTAGCAAGATAAAAAGGATCGGAACAATCTCTGATATTGAAAATGAAAATAAGTCCGTTGTTGCGGCTCAAAGCTACAAAGCATTCTGCCGTTGCGGCTTGAAAATCAAGAAACAAAATTGAAAGCCTTTCCGATATCAAAATGAAAGGTCACCTGTCGTTCCCGCTTGAAACAAAAAGTCTGTCCGCCGTAGCGGCTCGCAGATGAAGAGCTACCCGCCATATCAGCTCATAACTTGGGAAACCATCTGCCATAGCGGATCAAAAACACACTTTCTGCCTTGATAAAACTCATATTTCTTGAGACTTATCCTCATGATAAACACAACAAAATTGTTGGATCTCAACATCAAAAATGCGTAAGAGGAAAACTAAATTTTTAAAAAAGGGGTGTCCTAAAAAATGAAAAGTTTTTTTTGGGGGGTATGTTGCAGCAGCAACAATTGGCGACTTGCCGGGGAACGAAGATCTCTGAAAAACTAACTTTTTGGACTAGAACTTCTTTAAGGTATTTCGCTAAGTCAAAAAATTTCAAGATTTCTTTAAGATGTTTAGACTTTTCTAGAATGCAAGATTTATAACCTTAACATTGATTATAGTCCAAATAGGATAAGGGAACCAGAAATTCAAAGTCTCTATAACTCTTATGAGGCCAAGATATGAGGTTCATTTACTTCTACTTTTTGACTGCTTCTAGCTTAGACACCACAGGATTGTAACCGAGTGTGGACAAACATATTCGTTTGTTCCTCATTCCCATGCCTTTTGCATTCTTTTGATGCTTTTGGACTTTTTTCCTTTCAAGTCTTCCTGGATTTATTATTTCATTTGGAACTTGGTTTAGGTTCTTCCATCCATAGTGTCCTTTTGTGTGAGATATATTTTGCTTTCAGCTTATGGAAGGAGAAGAACCTTTCAGCAATCTTATCCAATACCAATTTTATTCAGTATATCTTTTGACGTATGCTTTCTTTCTGGGATCTTTGACTCTTTTAGCCTTTTAGCTTTTATCTGTGGCATGGTATTATTTTAAATACCATACACCTATCCACCCTACTTCCTTTCCATGGGTCTTTATCTGTTAGCTTCCTAGTACATATTTTTTATTGTGAAGTGAATGGAGCCTCAAAATAGTATTCTAGACTCTTCTTACCTCAGTTATTTAACAGGGGTTAAACAAGACTTCAACGTGTTCATAATATATTTAGATAGTATACCAATATTAAAGGATCTTGACCATGATATATGTGCATTAATAAGCAATCCTTTAGTCAAACGATTTGCAGTTTATCCAAAACTCCAATGTGCCCCAAACGCCAAAGGTTGTGCTAGTTTATTTGCAAACTAAAAAATAAAGCAAATAACAAACTACAAGAAATCAGACTTTAAGAAATCAAATGTAAATAAAGAAAAACTAACTAGGGAAAATGAGATGAAACAAAATCAAAAGGTTTATTTATGTACAACGAACTTCAAAAAGCATCAAGAAAAATAAGGTTTGAGAACCAAACCATTAACTAGAAAGTTCTCTTCGCACCCCTGCAAATCTTGTAACTTGTAGGTTGAGGGGCCTAGCTTTTCTGCAATATGGAAAGGGCCTATCCATAGATGTTGAAACTTAGTATGTTTACTCTTTTCATCATTTTGGTGATCCCACTTTAGAACCAAGTCACCTACTTCAAAATATTTTTTCTTGGCTTTATTCTTGTCAAACCATCTTTTCACAATTTTTTGTCGTTGTTTAAACCTGTCCTTGGAATTAATTCTAGACTCTTCTAATTTTATCAGAGTGTTTATTTGGGCTTGTAAAACTTCATCATTAGATCCTCTATATGCTTGAGCTAGTTGAGAGGAAGGAAACAATATGTTAGGAGGTAGGATGGATTCTTTCCCATACAACAAGGTATAGGGTGACACACCTAAGGAGTTCTTGGGTGTGACTTGATCAGCCCAGAGTGCATTAGGAAGAGATATGTGCCAACTTCTTTGATTCTCTATGAATTTTTTCTTTAAAATACTAATGAGATTTTATTTGTAGATTCGACTAACCCATTACCTTGTGGATAGTAGTTAGCAGAATAATGTAGCTTAATCCCTTTCTCATTTGCAAATGCAGTCAGTCTAATAGATAAAAAATAAGATGCATTATCAAAAACCAGAGGAATTTGGAACCCAAAACCTGGTCATGATATGATCTTGCAAGAAATCCATAACTACTTCTTCATTTACTGTTCGCAACGAGATGGATTCTACCCATCTGGTGAAGTAGTCTATTGCTGTTAGGATGTATCTATGTTGCAATGAAGAATTTAGATTAATATCTCTGATAATATTGATCCCCTACTGCTCGAATGGCTCAGAAATAATAATTGGTTTCATTGGTCTGGCTGCCTTTGCTTGACTTCCACCGCTTCTTTGGCATATATCACACTTTCTGACGTAAGCGTGAGTTCCTTTGAACATAGTCGGCCAATAATACCAAGCTCTTAGAATCTTATGTGATGTAGTATCTCCTGAGAAATGACCTCCAGCAGGGCCATCATGTAACTCTTTAACAACTTTGGCTACATCTTCATGTTCCAAGCATCTAAGAAAAAACCCATCATAGTTTTTCCTAAAGAGAACTCCGTCAATGATCTGATATGATGCTGACTTTAAGTGTAACGGTCTCCTCTTCTTGGAATTCCAATTTTCAGGAAAGTATCCTTGTTGAAGATAGTGAACCAGGTTTTTGTACCAAGATTCGGGGGCTGTAAATATAGGACATACACCAACCATGTGTAAGTCAGCCTCATTCTTCCAATAATTATCTTCATTATCCTGAATTTCAGTCATTAATTTGCAGATTCCTTTCCCTTTGATGAAGGTTGCAGGTTTAAATTCCAAGTCATACTCCTACAACATTGTTACCCAGTTTCCTCTTCTTTCTCCTAACTCTTTCTGCACGAAAAGAGATCGGACTACCGGGTGCAACACTATCACTTTGGTTCTGTTTTTTAGTATATATGTTCTGAATCGTTTCACCACCTTAAAGACTACGTAATATTTCTTATCAACTGTGGGGTAATTCAATTCAACCCCTTGTAGACTAGTGCTCATAAAATATATGGGGTACTCATCCCCCCCTTCTTCTTTCTACGTAAGCACTGCTGCTAATGAGTTGTCTGAAGCAAAAGTGTACAAGATGAAATCCTTTTCGAAGTTGGGACTCTTAAGGGACGATGCATGAGATATTGTTGTTTTGATCTTGTGGAATGCACCCTTCTCTAAATCAATCCACATGGATTGGACACTTTGCTTGACCATTTGTTGCAAAGGTTTGACTATCTGAGAAAAATCGGGCACAAACCTTCACAAAAAAATTATTGTCCCCATGAAAGATTGCATGCCCTTTTTAATATGGGGTAAAGGGATCTATTCTATTGCTTTAATCCTTTCTGGGTAGATTGAGATCCCTTTCTTAGAAATTATATTACCCAAAAGCTTTCCATCCAATACAACAAACATACATTTCTTTGGATTTAAAGAAATACCATATTTCCGACAGCATTCGAAAATCTGTTTTAAATGAAACATGTGTTCTTCTCTTTTCTTAGAATAATGTCATCCAAATACACTACTACACTTTGGTCAATTAGCCCGTAGAAAGATATATCCATGGCCCTCTGGAACGTTTCTCCAGCATTGATAAGTCCAAAGGGAATCCTTCTATAAGTAAAAGTCCCCCACTTAGTTCTAAATGTAGTCTTCAATTTGTCCTCTTTTGCTACCAACACTTGGTTGTAACCTTAGAAACCATCTAGCAAAGAAAATAATTCTGAGCCTAAGACCATATGCAATATTTGTTCCATGGGCGGGACTGGGTAGTTATCTTAATCGGAGGCATGATTCAGGTTTCTAAAATCAACACAAAGTCTAATTTATCTCGACCTTTTTCTCACTGGTACTAAGTTCGAAACCCATTCCGAATGTCTGACTTTAAAGATGATTCTTGCATCAAGCAGTTTCTTCACTTCACTTTGGATCAAAGGTTCCAGCTTTGGGTGCATCTTTCTTAATGGTTGTTGGAATGGCTTGAACCCTACTTTTATTGGAACAAAATGATGTATAATTCAAGTGTCATATGTTTTGAGATCTTCATATGTCCAAGCAAAAACATCTTTGTATTGTTTGAAAAAGTTGATGAATTTGTGCCTTTCTCTAGGTGAACAACACTTCCCCAATTTTACGTGTTTAGGCTCAGCTTTTGACCCCAAATTTACCAGCTCGAATTGCATAGATGAGCTGTGTGTTTTAACATTAGTTGGTCTTATAAACTTGTTATTCAAATCAAACATTCCTTCCAATGTTCTAACTCCTTTAGGTATAAATTTTCTTCTTCAAAGGTTCGCTTGATGTCCTTCTTCATCAATTACTGCTCCCTTGAAATTCTCATCATTTGTCATAAATTATAGGATCTGTGGGTCATCATCAAACACTCTTAGATTCTTGATATTATTCAGTACAACAGGACTGAAAATTAATTCAATAGAACATCGATTATTAGTTGGAACAAGCCTGGCAGCTGACGTAGCTAATAAATCAGCCGCTACATTTTTCATCATAGGAATCAAAATTATATTAAATGCATCAAAATTTACTAGTAAATCCCATAGTTCAATTTGGTAACCTTTTAGATGTGGAGATAAACAATGGATTGTATTTCGGACTTGTTTGACAATAATTTCAGAATCTCCATAGACTTATAAATTCTTAACCTTGAACTCAATTGCCCTTTTTAATCCTTGTATTAATGCTTTGTATTCAGCTGTATTATCTTTTATTTCAAATTCTAATATACATGAAAGAAAATGTTTATTTTTTATGGATCCATCAGGATACAGCCAACTCCTGATCCTTCCTGTGTTTTCGAATAGTCAAAATACAGTACCCAAAACTTATCTGATAAATTTACTGAGCTATTGCTACTTTCTACATCTGAAACTAGACTAACTATGTTACAGTCAACTTTATCAGCCCGCGAAAATCGAAGGAGATCGGGTTGTGTATTTGATCCATTATTCGCTTCTTCGGCTTGGTAATTTCCCGGTTCTAGCTCAATGAAATAATTTCCCAACACAGGGTGCGGAAAATTTACCGGCTCATTCTTCCCTTCTAATTGAGTCACATTGTGTCTCATATGTAGCTCTCTCATCACTTTAATATGATTTTGACATCCTTGATAGGGTAACCATAAACAATACCAATCAGTTGCAAAATATCCATCTAGTTTCGCAGACCAGTCTCGGCTCAATATTAATCCATAAGCTTATGGTATGTCAACCACCATGATGTCTATGAACTCACACAGTCTCTCATCTGTAGATAAACGTATCAGCACACCTTCCATTTCTCCTACCACTTTCACAGTCATTCTTTCCAACTATATTATCGTGTCATTAGATGGCTTGGGTTGGCCATTTATCCTTTTACACACTGACAAAGGCATAACATTAGCAGATGCTCATGAATCAATCAAACAGTTGTGCACATTATGATTGAAAATTTCAAATGTGAGCAAAAAAGGTAAAGTTATGGATTTGGACTTCCCACCAATACTAGCTTCGTTGATTTCTTCTTCTGACTGAATATTTTCTTGGGGTTTATTGGTTGGTGGGTTTAATGCTTCCAAAAGTTTCTTCTTTTGTTGGGGTAAACTACACATCTCAAACAAAGAAATATTAGCTTTGGTCTTCTTGATTTCTTCTATTATATCATACCCCATCTCATAGTCTGTTGAGTTTTTCTTCACACCTTCTACTTTTGTTTCAGCATCCTTTATGGGCTTAATGACATTTGGACTATTTTGCTTGGTTATGACCAAATCCGGTATGAGTTGGGCCTCAGTATTAGTTCTGACTTTCTCCAAGTTTTCCTGAATTCTTTTAATCTTGGGAAGTAGTGTGTTATCCTCAATTATTGGACCCTTGCTCCTGGTTGTGACATTAACATCTGACAGTTGTATCTCTTCATTAGGTTCTTCTTCTTCCAAACCAAGCATAGGTGCACAATCCCACAAGACCATGGTAGTTTCTTCCAGTGCCTCCTTTGATTCGTGAATTTTTTATTCCTCATCCACGAGCTCAGTTAACTTAGAATCAAGTAACTAATTCATAACTAAAGTCATAGAATTAATCCACTGTGGGCAATTTTTCTTAGAGTGAGGCTGCTGATGGAAAGTGCAGAATTTATCCATCCCAACTTCAGTGAGATTCATGACAGAAGGACTATTTGTAGGATATTGAGAGGGACCAATTTCATCTTTTCTCTTATAATAGGGCTTGAATTGCTGCTTGGCTTCCCTCTCCTTTTTCATATCAACAATATTATTAGATAACTTTTGGACCATATTGACTACTCCCTCCAATTCTGTGATCTTTCGTCCTTGGGTCTGGTTAATAACAGAGGCTTCTTACTACTGAAAGTATTCGTTTCTTCCTTCACAAGATACTTGTTTATTCTTTCTAGCTTAGCCTCTATCTTCTCAGCCTCTTTATATGTTGCATCTAAGGTGGCTTTAACTGATCTTTTAGAAAATAGGGCCATTTCAGGGCCAAGAGCCAATGTGTAATATTCAATTAAAGTTTCCTCAGCGAGTCTTATGGCCACATTGAAATTTTTTAAGTGATAAGAAAACCCATGAGTAAAGTCTTGCACTTTGTCTTTCTTTTCCTTTTTAGAGCCAATAGTTCTTTCATTAAAACAGCAGTGATCCTTTGGCTACAAAACTTGTTTTTAAACATTCTTTTTAAAGTGTCCCAATCAGTGATTAAATTGGCTTGTAAGCCAAAATACCAGGACATTGCTTTTCCTTTAAGAGTATGAGGGAAAATCCTACAAACCACATCCTCATGTTCAACTGCCAGTGCTTCCAAAACCAAGAAAAATCTCTGTAGATGATCGTCCACAAATATGCCTTCCCCCGGGTCAAATATAGGAAACATCTTTTCATAATTCTGTGGCAAGGCGTGTACTAGAGGAGCTAGGTTTAGTGGTGTTCTATCCCTCTAAGCTCATGTAGGTGGATTGGCCTGATTTGTATTAGGGTTCGAAGGTACATTTCTGGCCATGATTGGTTTAGGAGACTGAGGTGGAGATTGGAAAGGAGTTCGAACAAGAGAATCAGGTCCCAACTGGTCAAGGGGTTGATCAATTTCTTGCAAGTTTAAATATACCAACTCTTCAAAATATCTGACCAATAGAGAATCCTCTAGGTAATGACATTATTTCTTGTGAACTTGTCTTCTAGATAGGGCAAGAATATTTGGCAATCGCCCTAGCTTCTTTGCATATGATCTTGTGATTCTTCTGAAATGATCTACTAATTCATTAGAAACAGGATAGAGATACTCTGTATCATTTGAATCAGGTTTAACTTTTCCTTTAGGTCTTGGTCTCTTGGGAAAATTAGTTTCAAAACTGTCACCGGTAGAATGTTCTCGAGGAAACGAATTTCTTTGGCCACCCATGCACTGGCAGCCCTCCTTATAGCGCCAAAACTATTGAGGCCCCAATAACCGCTCCCAATTAACTCATTTATTTTTGGGAATGGGGAATCCATCCGGTTTACGGTCCGACTATGATAGAGTTAAGTAACGGTTTAAATATGCTTTACTGGTTGCAACCCGGTACACCGTTTATGTGATTTTTTAATGTTTATAAATGATATGCAAGTGCCCAAATTTAAATGAAGCTTGATTAGGAAGAAAATGGTTCACAATGTGATGCATAGGTTCTTACCTCTCATCTTATCTCCTTTGTTCTTGAATAACATAAAGTACATAACAACTAAGCTAAACCTATCTAATACTAACTAACCTATCCCTAGGGAGAAAATTATTATTTATGTGAGTAATGTATTGTAAAATATGCATAAAGAATATTATAGGTAGCTGATATAATTCAAAACACATGAATACAGTAGAAAGATAAACAAAGAGATAGCTCAATGTTGATTAAAACATTCATTACTCAATTTGTTGCATAAGCTTCATCAAATAACAGGAAATCATTCATAACATAGAAGTAATTCACAATTCATAACAATCTCACAAGTTCATAGAGTAAGCTGAAACAAAAATAATTATACATTCAACCATCCACACACCATGCATTTGAAACTTGAACATCTCCTTCTCCAGCAGAAAAATCAGTCCCTCTTTATTATAAAAAGAAATAGTTCTTCTTACATAAATCCTTTCACATAAGAGAGCATGGAAAATTCATTCTCTCATTCGATTCTACCTCTACTTATACATTTTTAAATGACCTTTGGTCTCCCTACCCTTTGGGCTTCCTTTACAATTCGGTTACAAAAAGGATTTGTCATCTAGTGTGCTCGCTAATTAAAACAAAAATACAAATATTACAAAATAGGTTTCCCATGTGTTAGTAAGACAAAATACTTTTAGAGGACCCATCTAACTCATCAATAAATTGTTTCTATGGCATAGCATCTGTAATTATTTTCTCAAAGTCTGAAGGCTCCAAAATTCTGACAGTGAATTCGTGCTTGGCAACATGAGCCTTTATGTTAGCCATTATGGCTGGAAGCACTCAGAGCTGATATTCCAACCGATAGTTGCTTACTGATGCTTGAGCAATTACACTTTTGAGCACCTTTTCATCCAATATTTTAATGAGTTGTATGCCCAACTCATCTTCCTGCAATCTAGCATGCAATTGTTTCAAATGTTCTTCATGTGTAGGAAGTTCATCTAACCTTTTCTTGGATGATGTTTGGCACCTGTTGTGAGTTGTAAGTAATTTCTCACAAAACTCCATGCATTGGTCCTTAGTTTTCTTGACTGCTTCTATCAGCCTCTCAGTAGCTTTATCACCAAAACTTATCAGTTTGTATTCAAGCTGCATTCTCTCTGAATCTTTGACTAGTGTATTCGTTGGTGGCTCCTTGGTTGTTTCCAACCATGTCAATCTTCCTTGAATTATTTCCATGACATTCTGAGTCTTGTCTTTGAAGTGAGAATCTATGACTGAGATTTATTCTAGTCGAGCTTCTACTTTCATGACCTTCAAAACCTCCTCCACGATCTGGACCTGCATCTGATATATTTTTCTCCTGAGCATAAGATAATTCTTTGTCAAAGGTGCTATGTCTGTTCTTTGTTCATTTGCTACCTTCAAAAACACCTCCAATGAGCTCTTTTGAGCCTCTAGTTCCACCACTTGGGCTTCATATTGTCAAACCTTATCTTCAACCATAGACTTCTATATTTCCAACTCTGCAATTCTGTTTTCCATTTTTCCTTTCTCTTTACTAAGATTCGTGTTTGATAACTTCAAAGTATCTCGTTCTTATTCTAGGGTTTGGTATTCTTGTTGAAGCCTCTCATAATATGAAAGGGTAGATTTATACTTTCTCTTTGATTCTCTGCCTACCCTTTCTTCCTTCCTCAAAACTTCCTTCATCTCTGCCATCTTTCCTTTATAATGGTCAATGGTCTCTGTTAGCTTATCAACATTATGAGCATTGGCATAGGCAGTTGCAATACCCATGGAAGCCAATTGCTTCGGATTATCCTCCACATTTTTTACCACTGTCTTTTCTGTCACTATGCTTACCAGTGGCTGAGTCCCTACCTTTAAAGTTTTCTTTGTTCTCCACTTAATAGATTTTGTTTTAGGATCAAAATGAATATCTTCCAAACATGCTATATCATACTGTTTGGATGGGGTAAATGCTACTAATCCCATTTCAACTATGGGAAGATGGCCTCCGGTAAGTATGTTGCTTGATGTAGATGAAGGGTTCTCTTGATTATCCCAAACAAGGATTTGTCCTAGATTCTCATTACTTAGATCCTCCCAATCTTCTTTCTCATGTTCTTCTATAACCAACACTGGGTTCGACGATTCCTAAGCGATGGACCTTTCTAATTCTGCAATATTTCCTAGAATAGATTCTTCATTCTTTCTCTTGGCAGCTTCTTCTTCTTCTTTATCTCTCAGTGCTTCTTTTTCCAACAATTTATTTTCTCTTGCTTCCAATCTACAAGCACTCTCTTATTTGGCCTTCTTTGTAGCTTCTTCTTCTTTCTCATTCGGTTTTGGATTGATGTTGCTACTCGCCTTAACTCCAGAGGTCTTCCCTTTCAAATGCTTGCTCAAAGAAGCCAATGCTATAAATATTCAAGTATACTTTTTCCCCCTTATCTACATACTCTATTCAAACTTCACCTTATGAGATGCCTTATGAGCTGCCACCTTACCTTGGGAGTCATTTTGATGAAATCTCTTTTCTTCGAAATGGAAGTTCTCTAGTTCCTTGACAAATTTTGGAGCACTCTTAACCTTGGAAAACTTGTAGTTTCCCACATAGAACGGTACTGATGGGAACACAACCTTCTTCAAATCAAACAAATAACTCCCAAAACCATCCAGAAAAACTTGTCTAACAGCTTCCTTGTACACAATGTAGTCAGTCGCGTATTTGGGCAGTAATGTGGGGGCTTTGGTTCCCCCATACATCCTTAGACATGTACCTTCTTTGGAGAAGAAGTAATCCCCATATTCCTTGATGGATTCTAAAGCTCCCTCAAATAAGCATGGACACTCTTCCAAGAAAATCAGCTGATACAGGGGTCTCAGAAATTCTTCACATATCAACTGGTAATGACTATGATACTTATGAGCCCCCAGTATCTGGTACGCTGTGTATATAGGGTATTTTCCCCCTTTCCACACGTAGTTCAGTTTCTCGAACCTGTGACGGTAGAGTATGTAGTCTATTAAGAAAGAAGACATATAAAATTCTGATTTTCTTTGCTGCAAACCTTCTTGGGCTACTGTTGCTAGGGTTTTAGCCCTAGCTTGTGCAAATGAGCACCTACTAAGGACAATGGATTCCTTAGTAGCAGTTCAATAATATGTGAAATAAAAGATACTAAACAATAATGGGAATTAATCTAAACATGTTCATGAAGCAAAACAGTAAAAAGTAAAGAATGAATTTTATTGATCTGACCTCCAATGTGGAGGTTGGTGAAGCCCGTTGCGCTGATCCGAGAGGTTTCTCCGAGCTCCAGCTGCTCCTTCTCTTTCTCCAATGATGGAAATGGGCCAAAAGGGGGCTCTCACGGTGAAAGTAGCTCAATGGTGAGCTAGGGTTTCAAGAGCAATTTTGGCAGAGGCAGGATACTTGTGATTGTGGATGTTGAATAAGGGGTCTCCATCACTTATTTATAGTGGTGGAGTGCTGGTTTAGGGTTAGGGTTTCAGCTGTTTAGGGTTTTTTCCTCCTTTTCCTCATTATTTTATATTTTTTCCTCCTTTTTGGAGGAATTTTGGATATTTTTTGGAGGAAAAGAGGGTTTTATGGCCTTTTGGAGGCATTTTAAGCCTTTTAGAGGCTTTTTAGATGGTTTTATGGGTTTTTGATGGAAATATGGTAGGAAAATGGACAAATGAGCCATGTAATGGGGCAGATGAGGCAGTGAACCCTTTTTGGGTCTTAACAGATTGCCCCCTGATGTGCGAGGGCAGGAGCTCATCGTATGGCCGATGGACATCATAAGTCAAATTTGTTTTTCCTGGGGTGTGGAGAAGAGAAGGAACCAACTGGAGCCTGGAACATCGATCTCGAACCAACTGCAAGGACTGAAAAGTACATAACCTCAATAATGGATGAGGAATTATCTGATCATCTGGACGAGGAGGGCATACCCATGCTCGTATCAATATACATAAAAATAACTGTGAGGCCCGAAAAGGGGGACCTGTAGGATACATAGAAATCCACTGTGTATATTATAAGTGTTTAGAGGGGACACAAATCTGGAACATACTGCTGGGCTGACCATATCTGAGCTGAATAACTGATGCACTGGACTGATAGCAGTGCTACTGATTGTGGTTCCAAAGGAACTAATGAGCTGCTGGATCAAAGTGACAACAGTCATACTTGCAATGGTACACTGATCTGGAACTGAACTGGGTACTCAAGGAAGCATGGAACTGGATGGCTTCCGAATACAATCTCCAACGCAGCCCGGACATCCACGGGAACATATAACTAGCCGTTCCAAAGTGACTCACCAATGTGCTAGAGTTGGGGGAAGTCTGGGGTCTTCGACACATAATGGAAAGGATATACATCCTGCGCGATTCTCAACGATGCGATTAAGGTGCTGAAGTCGAGCATGTGAGAAGCAACTATTCGGAGAGGCAATGATGACTCCTCTCAAAATGGTCTGTAGGCACTCACCACAGATGGTGATGGGTCCAAGGCGCAGGGGCCTCTAGGTCTATCCTCTGGAATAGAGGGGCTGTCGTCGACAGAGGGAGACCGGCAACTATCAAGGCAATGATGTTTCCTTGACAGGAGCGCGAGGTAAAAAACTGAACTGTGGTAGTACTGAGGGCAGGAGTGATAAACTGGGGGAAATAACTGGGCAAGTAGAGTGGGTGGACTCCAACTTCCTTTGTTCAGAGTATGATGGTGGAGATGATTGGGCAGCATATGAGACTGACTGGTGGTAAAGGGATCATAGTAGTATAGGATCTGAGGGTGAAAGGGCTGAGGGAGACTCGAGCTGTGGTAAAATGGCAGGAGATTGCAGAATACTCTGAACAAAGGAGACCTGATTGGGGGTGCTGCCGAGAGGATTGATCATAGCGCCAAGAAGCGCGGGGGAACTTCTTCATGGGTTAGGGAACTAGAAGAAGCGTGGATATAAAATGGTACTGTCATGTGGATTTTATGAGCCCAGGACAGTTCATGCTCGTGGTTGCTTTCAATTTTAAGGAGTCTGAAAGCAAATAAGAAGACTCTGAAGTAATGGAATGATACTGTCGTGTGGATTTTACGAGCCCACGACAGTACATGCTTGTGGTTGCTTTCAATTTTAAGGAGTCTGAAAGCAAATAAGAAGACTCTGAAATGATGGAATGGTACTGTCGTGTGGATTTTACGATCCCATGACAGTTCATGCTCGTGGTTGCTTTCAATTTTAAGGAGTCTGAAAGCAAATAAGAAGACTCTGTATTAATGGCCAGGAAGTGTTCAATCAAGGGACATTTATGATGACCGGGACTGAGGGTGGGGGGGAACACTGGTGGGCCTCCTTGCGGGGTGAATGAATGGTGGAAAAATAACGAAACATTTGCAGTATGACAGGAGTGGATGGCTCATGTAAAAAGTGTGAAATAATCTGATGACGACCGATGTGGCGCGCAAATTGATGCGGCAAGGTGCAGGGATGCAATGTTGAAATTGTACCAAGTGAGAGCGAGAAATGATCTCAAGCATCATCATGAGCTCGGAAAAATGAATCCGGCGATATAAAAAGTGTTAAAAACAGAGAGCGGCTGAAGTGTCGCGCAAACCGAGGTGACTATCGGTATCGAAAAAATGGGCAAAAATGGTGTAGCAAAAAATAATGCAACAAGGTGACCATTGTGATGGTTTCATCGTGCTGATTCCAATGGTGGAAATGGTTCTGAAAATGGACTCTGTCTAGGTTGAGAATGGCCAAACAAGAGAAAAGTCAACGGACTATAAATAGTAAGTGGGCCCAACATGACATGTGTCATTTGACTAGTGGACGTTGACTCGTGATTGCAATGGACCAGAGCTCAGGTGTCATTTCTGGACGATCTGACCAGTCGATTACGGAGTCGGGAGATACAGGTATTCCGTAAAACTCATACCTGCATTATTTTTGGGTTTGGGGGGGGGGTAGTGGGTCCCAGGGGATGATTTGTACGGTCCACGTGGGTGGACCGCGGGTTAGGGGGTCGAAACCGCGGCCTCAGACCGTGGGTTTAGACTGGGCAGCTGCGGTCGGCGACCGCGGGTTCCAGCTTGACAGCCGCGGTTGGAGGTCGCGAATATAGGCCTGACAGCCGCGGTCGGAGACCACGGCTATAGGTCGGACAGCCGCGGTCGGGGGCCGAGCTATTCTGGGTTTTTTTTTTTTGGGGGGATGAAAGGGAAGGTCGATTATTTTGGGATGAGTCTGATGATACTTCGTTGTGTGATTGACAGGATGTCGTAGGTGCTATGGAGGGAGCGGGAGATACCAGATGATATTATGATCATCGTCCGAGAGGACCGTCGGGTGCGGTCGATGCTGGGGTTGTTCGGACTATTGAAGTTCGCGCAGATACCTATGATTCGGTCAGCAGGATTACTGCTGAACCGCCTGGTTAGTTTTTGGGAGCCAGCGATCCAGGCGTTCCGAGTACAAGGTGAGAGGGTGGACCTCACCCTAACTGATGTGTACTTCTTGACGGGGCTGCCTTGTCTGGGTCGGGTATCGGATACTCAGCCGCGGGTGTCTGCAGACATCGATATGGATGATATGCTGGAGCGGTTCTGTTGGCCGGAGGCTCGGGTGCATTGGAATGCACTCTTGGTGAGGGATCTATGGGAGCCAGCAGTACAGGCGATGGCGGCATGTGTGGTTCGTATTTTGGGGTCCCAGTCACATGAGAAGGTGTCTGGGGGTCAGATGCAGCTCGTGGAGCGTGTACTGGCCAGGACCTATTTTGCGTGGGGCCAGATGTTCCTGACCTACATGCAGCGACAGCTGACTGCGGCGAAGGAATTTGGTAAGGGGTTTTGTTATGGTTCATTTTTGTGTGCCTTCTTCATGGAGAGGGTCCCCACACTGCGGCCATGAGTACCGATCAGAGCGGGAGGTGTGCAGGAGCCGCGGATGGTGCGGTGGGGGGAGATGATGCGCTGCCGCGGTGGTGGCGATGTTGGGAGATACTTCACACAGGAGCTGTACATGCAGTGGCTGCAGCTGTCGTTGACCCTAGACGATTATCCATATAGAGATATGGACTATACGGGAGATCCAGAGGCACCACGGCCGCCTGGAAAGGCATGGAGGCCAGATGGTACGTATATTTTAATTGCATTGTCAATTTTATATGTATAATAGTCATTTGGTATATTGTTACTGACAAATGGTTGATCTGTAGATGTGGGCCCGAGGCCACCGCCAGGTCATGTGGCCCGCAGAGGGATTGTGGCTGTTCCAGCTTTTCCTGGGCGGGGGGAGGTGCGTCGTCGAGATGTAGAGGGGACACTGGAGTCTGTACGGGTGCTGTTAGACCGATTGCTAGTGGGAGTGACCGACCAGGGGTGGTGGGACCTCGATCATACCGTGATTCAGGAGTGCTTGAGGGCACCTCGAGATTTCAGATCGATTGCGATCTGGGTGGCCATATTAGCAGACAGGGTGCGGGCACTAGGGCCCAGACGGGATGAGGACTCACCAGAGGAGGAGCGAGGAGAGGAGTCAGAGGCAGTGGACACTGATAGTGACGCAGGGTACGACTCTCATTAGGGAGAGTAGGGGACTCCCCCCTGATTTTTTGTAGCTACGGCCTGTACCTTATGAGGCTGTTAGGGATGTATATACATTTTTTGTAGAGATAAGTACAGGGGTACTCAGGACATGTATAGCACTGTATCATGTATTTTTTGATATGTCTATATTTATGCACATGGATGCACTTTTGTATGATGTTGTTTCATTTGTATGCACGTGGATGCGCTTGATGATGTGTTGTGTGTTTGTATTGCACGTGGATGCAAGTAGTCTAGGATGTTGGGCATGTGGATGCCCCTTGTGTGTTTTACGTGATGTGACATGATTTAGTTATGATTAGGCATGTGGATTCCCCTATGGATGCAAATGTTTATGCAATGCAGTCTTTTTGGTTTTTTATATAGTTGGATAAGATGCTATGATGTATGGTGGAGATGTTATATGGTGTGATTGATATGCCAATCTAGGATGTTATTTGCCATTTGATCTGCGACACTATTTTGAGCTCATGGGACATGTGTGAATGTGATGGATTCAAATTGTTGGCTGAGTTGTTTTGTACGCAGGAATTTTCTGAAGAGGCAGGGATCACGTACCTGGTAGCAGTTGTTGATCTGGGAGACAAGTAGCTGGGAGTCCAAGAACACATGAAGGTGACGTATGCCCATCTGGAGGGCAGCAGTCAGGAGACCGGTCACCGCATCATACTCCGCCTGGTTATTGGTGGCAGCGCCTATACAAGTTCCGTCAAGGTGAATCAGTTCGTCGGAAGGGGAATACAAGACCCACGCCGCAGAAGCCAGGTTGGGAGACCAGCGGCTGGCGCCATCAACGAAGCCAATGTAGTGAGGTGGAAAATGGTCCATCTGGGGGCATGCAAAAAATGATGAATGTGAGATTATGGTCAAAAAGGTAACAAACACAAAGGGAGCAAACTATACAAAGCGGACCAATGAGGTCACGGTTTCAATTATGGGTAAAAATGTTTAAGATACAACCCATTACGGGGGTTGCTGAAAGGGTGGCCTTCAGAGTCAGCTAAAATGTATGCCCCCTTGCCGAGGCAAGTCTGCACAATGTAAGGGCCTTGCCACATGGACTCAAACTTTCCTTTACCGGTTTTGTCGTGGGCTTGGTCATAGGCGAGGGCAAGGTCCCCTTCGTGGAAAGTTCGAGGGTGAACATGTTTGTCATAACTGGCTTTAGAGCGGTTTTTGGCAGCTTCGATATTCTGAAGAGTGGCACGACGATCTTCATCGGCTTGTTTGAGATATAGCAGACGTTGCTCAAGGGGGGAGGTATCGGGGAGAAGCTCAATGGCGATGTGTAAAGTAGGGATCTGACACTCGATGGGGAGGACGGATTCTACACCATGAACTAAATGAAACGGGGTAAAACCAGTGGCGGTCTTGGTGGAGGTACGGTAAGCCCATAGGGCAGGGAATAGCATATGGTGCCAATTAGACTTATGCCGATCAACAGTGCGTTGGAGTATGGTTTTCAGTATTTTGTTAACAACTTCTACTTGACCGTTCCCTTGAGGGTAGTAAGCAGAGGAAAATTGGTGCTCAAACTTGAGAAAGGTGGATAGCTCGCGCCAAATGGAATATTCAAAGTGTGATCCATGGTCTGAGACCAACTGTTTAGGGACCCCGAATCAAGTGATAACATGGTTAAAGAAGAAACAGGCAGTGGTGTCAGCGGTACAGTTGAAAGTAGGCATGGCTTCCGCCCATTTGGTGAAGTAATCAACGGTGACAACGATGTACTTATGGCCGTTAGCAGATGGGGTTCTACACTCCATGAAGTCTATGGCCCACTTGGAAAAGGGACCAATGGTGACGACTGGGTGTAACGGAGCAGGTGGTGTCCGGGCCTTGGGGGAAAAAAGTTGGCAGTTATGGCAATGCTTGACCGCAGTGATGCAGTCGGTGAAAAGTGTGGGCCAGAAGTATCCGGCGCGGACGACCTTTTGGGCAGTTTCCATCCCTGAGAAATGGCCACCGCAGGCACCGCTATGAAAATCATTAAGGACCTGTTCAGCTTCCTCGTGTGTTAGGCAACGACGAAGAATTGTGTCAACTCCTCGCCGGTAAAGGACATCTCCTAGGAGGAGGTAGCGAGAGGCCTGGTGACGGATGCGACGACGTCCATTACGAGTGATGGTGGGTCGGAACTTCTGCGTGCACAGGTATAACAAGATATCACCGTACCATGGGTCATCGGACGAGATAGTGAACAAGTGATTATCTGGTAACTCCTCGGAGATAGGTGGGGCCGGAAGAAAGGAAGGGAGATCGGTGATGAGCTGGGAAAGCGCAAGGGCTTTAGTGCTCTTAGGTGTTCGGAACGTGAGGTCATATTCCTGGAGGATAATGCCCCATTTAGCCACACGGCCTTGCAGGAGCCGCCGGTTTAAGAGATATACCATGGGGTTAGAATCGGCGATGACTGTGGTATGACTAAGTAAAATGTAGTGTCGCAACTTTTGGACGGAAAAGACCACTGCTAGGGCTAGTCTCTCCTCGTATGGGTAACGTAGGGGTGGGCCGGACAAGGTTTTGCTGACGTAATAAATGACATGCTCTTGGCGTGAGGCGTCTTCTTGAACCAAGACTCCGGACACAGCATGCTTGGATGCCGATACGTAAAGGATGAAGTCCTGAGAGAAATCCGGAGGGGAGATCAAGGGGGCTTGTGTGAGAGCTTTCTTGAGGGCTTCGAATGCAGATCTGGCTTGCTCATCCCAGACAAAGGGTATGTGGGTACGGAGCAAGCGCAAGAAACCATGAACGGTTGTGGCGTAATCAGGAACGAAGCGTCGACGAAAATTGGATCGCCCTTGCAGACTTTGGAGTTGCCGCAGCATTCGAGGATAGGGAAGGTCTAAGATGGCTTGGAATTTCAGGGGATCAACAGTGATTCCTTTCTGGGAAATAATGAAAGCTAACAATCGGCCAGCCGGAACGCAAAAGACGCACTTGTGTGGGTTCAAGCAGATCTGATATTTGCGACAACGCAGAAAAAATTGCTGAAGGTCATCGAGGTGGTCTAATCGTTTCTGGGAACGAGCTGTAAGGTCATCAAGGTAGACGAGCAGGATATGGACCAAATCATGAAAGCAATAGGTCATGGCCGGTTGGAATGTGGCACCGGCATTTTTTAGGCCGAACGGCATGACGCGATAGGCAAAGGTGCCCCATGGGGTAGTAAAAGCGGTTTTGTACTGGTCTTCCTTGCGGATTTGGATCTGATTGTATCACTACTACATTTCGACCAAAAATCTGATGGCCGTCATGTAGTATTTTCGACACTTCCCTGTCGCATGTACGACACTTTGGTTTTTTTTGAAGCGTCGAAAACTTGTCGCCGGTTAGCCGACACTTAAATAACCCTCGGTTAAGCGACACTTATGTAACCGTCGCTTAAGCGACGGAATGTTTTCGACGGTAGCAAATTTTTTTGAGAAAATAACCTTTATAACCGTCGCTTAAGCGATGAATATCAACTAAAATCGTCGGAAAATCGACACATAGTACCGTCGAAAAAGTGACACATATTAAACTAAACGTCGGAAAAGCGACGGCAGTCTAGAAAAGGCGTCGGAAAAGCGACGCCTGTGGAATTTTTTTTTTTTTAAATTAATTTTTTTTTTTGCTAATTCTCAGTTGGAAGCACCACCTTCGAGCTCTTTAGCTCATCCTTGGCTGCA
>LPNX010662518.1:458163-565708 GCA_001517045.1 Pseudotsuga menziesii
GGTGGCAGATTGTGTGCTTGTGAGGTTATGAACTCAGAAGAGAAGTGCCAGGGAAACTTCTTAAATATCAATAATACTGAAAGAAAAATTTTACCATTCAAAATTATCTGAATAAACAATGCTGAAAAACTCTGTAAAGGGGGACAAAAGTGAAGGTAGAACTTAAGGCTGGGAAGGTGCAGAAAATATGGCAGCAAAGGGGCTGGGTTTAGAAGCAGAAACAAGTGCAAAAATCAGATCGGATAGGCGGTCGAACCGCGGGTTTGAAGGAAACAGGCGCGAACAGATCGCGGGTTTTTGGAGAAAAGACGTGAGCGGACTGCGGGTTTGGAAGAAACAGGTGCGCTCAGGTCGCGTGTTTGTGGAGAAAAGACGCGGGCGGACCGCGGGTTTGGAAGAAACAGGCGCGCTTAGATCGCGGGTTTCTAGAGAAAAGACGCGGGCGGATCGCGAGTTTGGAAGAAACAGGCGCGCTCAGGTCGCGGGTTTGTGGAGAAAAGACGCGGGCGGACCGCGGGTTTGGAAGAAACAGGCGCGCTCAGATCGCGGGTTTCTGGAGAAAAGATGCGAGCGGACTGCGGGTTTGGAAGAAACAGGCGCACTCAAGTCGTGGGTTAAAGCTGGAAAGGCGCGGTCGGGTCGCAGCTAAGGGTTGAAAAGACGCGGTCGAAACACGACTGTGAAACAAAAAACGGTGGTTTACGGCGGCCGAAAACGACAGCCGAAAGGACAAAACGAGAAATAAAATAAATTAAAAAGCCAGCAGAGTCGCCAAAACTGTTGCTAGGGTTTTAGCCCTAGCTTGTGCGAATGAGCACCTACTAAGGACAAGGATTCCTTAGTAGCAGTTCAATAATATGTGAAATAAAAGATACTAAACAATAATGGGAATTAATCTAAACATGTTCATGAAGCAAAACAGTAAAAAGTAAAGAATGAATTTTATTGATCTGACCTCTAATGTGGAGGTTGGTGAAGCTCATTGCGCTGATCCGAGAGGTTGCTCCGAGCTCCAGCTGCTCCTTCTTTTTATCCAATGATGGCAATGGGCCAAAAGGGGGCTCTCACGGTGAAAGTAGCTCAATGGTGAGCTAGGGTTTCAAAAGCAATTTTGGCAGAGGCAGGATACTTGTGATTGTGGATGTTGAATAAGGGGTCTCCATCACTTATTTATAGTGGTGGAGTGCTGGTTTAGGGTTAGGGTTTCAGCTGTTTAGGGTTTTTTCCTCCTTTTCCTCATTATTTTATATTTTTTCCTCCTTTTTGGAGGAATTTTGGATATTTTTTGGAGGAAAAGAGGGTTTTATGGCCTTTTGGAGGCATTTTAAGCCTTTTAGAGGCTTTTTAGATGGTTTTATGGGTTTTCGATGGAAATATGGTAGGAAAATGGACAAATGAGCAATGTAATGGGGCAGATGAGGCAGTGAACCCTTTTTGGGTGTTAACAGCTACTTTGATGCATTTGGCCAAATTCATGGACACTATGTCTGCCCAATTAAAAATTCTTCCTTCCATGGCTACATAGTACATAAGTGGGATCCAACCAAAATTATAAATTTTCCCATTAGCTCTACCGTAGAGCCTACTCAACATTAGTTCTATTATTCTGAAAGGAGTCCAAATATGAGGAGTCTCATACTCTCCATATTGTTTTTGACGGAACGTATTTTCCTCAGCCACCATCATCTTCATTGTTTCTGTATAATGAAGCTTTAGGCTCTTAGCCCATTATGTTGTCATGCTGATTTATTTTTCTGGTAAGCTGTAGGCTGCTAATATAAATGCAGGTGCAAAATATGCCACTCCCTTGTTTTCCTTATCATTAATCATCATCCATGTAGTATCTATTCTTGGCAAGATCCACCCAATGAATTTTGCACATGGGAGAATTTCAGGTCTAGTAGCCACCTTAGTGATCCCAGATCGCAATATATTTTCATACAAGGCCAGGTCTTCCAACCCTGCCTTTGGGACCTTCTTTTCCACCAGCATGTGAAACATATGACCCCACTTGAACTTGGGTTTAGCTCAGGTTATGGCCTTCGTATCCTCATAAATGATTTCTACCCTTGTCACGGGCCAAGTTTCGGCCATTTCTGTGTCTGAATCATATTCCACAATATTGGGCTTCTTCTTCCCTTTCTTTGTCATGAGGTCTGAGGTGAGTTGTACCTATGAAAAAATAAAGTTGTCTTAGCATTCACATTGTAAAATAAGGACTGTAAAAGCATGAAATCAAAACAAATATGCATATGCTGAATAAACCAAAACCTTCATTCTATCTTACTCTGTCATTTCCATCCATTGGGATAAGCAATACATGACGCAGGTCAGGGTTATAGTTTGACAACAAAACCATTGGACATGGGAAAGCTTTGACCTTTGCACTTTTAGAAGAAAAAAATATGATCTAAACACTATGAGGCTCCTCTACACTATGACCTACAACTCTAAAAAAATTTCACGACTAAAAACATGCTCCATCGCTCAGGATGATAATTCCCTACGTTTACTTCTTTGGGATTAGCTTCCCGCGACCAAAATAAATAGTGATGAAACCTACAGGATTTTCTTGAGGTGAGGATACTAGAAACCCTAAAAATTCCCAAAGGAAAACAACCAATCTACTCCATGCAAGCGAGAAAATTGGGCACACAAATAATTGTTATAGCCTAGCAGACTGCGAGAAAATATTCCTGCAGTCAAAATAGTGAAGCTATGAGAGAAGAAATGGCGGTGAGGGAAAGCTCAAACCTTAACACGAAATGACAAAACTTCACAAAAAAGGAACCCCCCCCCCCTCTTTAAATTCAAATCCAAACTACCTTGCTCCTCTGAGGAAAAACTACCAATAACAGCTTCGAAACCCTAAAACTTGAGCAATCAAAACAAAGGATGAAAACCTACCTGGTAGTGAAAAATCAGCTGAGGTACTCATTCAAAATGCCACATAAGCTCTCGGACAGGTAAAATCACCACTAATCAAACAAGTTCAAAATGCAACAGCACTTCAACCTTCAACTGTAAAATCATGGTAAAAAAAAAAATCCGTTTCACGGTATAAATAGACTATTGCCAGTAAAAATTCTTTAACACGGTAGGTAAGCACCATTGGTGTCAAACACCTTGCATTGGGAGGTAAACGATAAGTCATCATGCAAACAACCCCGACATAGGGACTACATATACTCCAATACAGCCGCAACACCAGCTAAGGACTCCAAAAAATATGCCCAGACTACATTTGTGGCTTCGGCGACCAAAAGGAATCGGGAAGCAATTGAAAAAGATTTCCACTGTAGCAGATCAGAAATAGAGATTCTTCTACTAAAGCAATTAGTGAGGTTCAGTTGATCAACAAGGTAACTCCCTTGCCGTGGCGGGATTATCAGGGAAAAAACTCTGTCGTTGCGGGTCTAAAGAAGAATCGGCATGTTCAACGTACTCAAAATGCAAACTGGTCTGCTGTTGTGGTAGGACGATAAGATCATTACTTGACACTAGCGGGAAAAGAAATCAGAAGAAGTCCCTATATTCAAAATTACTCCCCCTCGACCATTGCGACGTGAGCCCCAAAAATCCTCCTTCGTAGAGAAAATCAAAACCGAACACGAAAAAGATAAATACCCAACGTAGCGGCTAGGAATTAAAAAACGATTTGATGAAACTACCAGATATTTACCTGCTAGCCAACATAAAACTTCGTCCACCATTGCAGCTCTGAATCGACAAAATCTCCATCGTAGTGGTTCAAAAACCAGGAACCGTCCACCATAGCAGGATAAAAAGGATCGAAATAATCTCTGATATTGAAAATGAAACTAAGTCTATTGCTGTGGCTCAAAGCTAAAAAACGTTCCATCGTTGCAGCTTGAAAATCAAGAAACAAAATCAGAAGCCTTTCCGATATCAAATTGAAAGGTCACCCACTATTGCCGCTTGAAACAAAAAGTCTGCCCGCCATAGCGGCTCACAGATGAAGAGCTACTCGCCGTATCCACTCAGAACTTGGGAAACCATCCTCCATGGTGGATAAAAAACACACAGCCTTGATAAAAATCAGAGTTCTTGAGACTTTTCCCCATGATAAACACAACAAAATTGCTGGATCTCAACATAATAAATGCGTAAGAGGCAAACTAAATTTCTAAAAAATGGTGGTCCTAAAAAATGTAAATTTTTTTTGGGGTGTATGTTGCAACAGCAACACAGTGATAACAAATTCCATTTGTCATATGGTAGAGGTTTCTTCCTGCTTGGAACTTGGTTTGAACTTAGGGCCTTCTCTAGGGTTTTATAGGCTACTGCTTCCTACTTGGACCTTGGTTAGGGTCTTATCTAGGGTTTTATATGCTACTGCTTTATAGTTTTGATATAGTGTATCTTATCAGTGAATGGTTTACCAACAGGTCCATGACTCCATACCAGCATGAGTAATTAGGTCTCTTACAGTTTCCTTTACCCATGGAATGGTTGTTTCAATACTATTTTACCAGTGGCATTCCCAAATAAACCAAGATATACATTTTATGTACAAATATGTATGCCAATCTAACCCATATTTTCCCTCTATATCTTGTTACACCTTATATTATGAGGAAAATTTCCCAAAAGTTCATATTGCTACTCTTGTCCATATTCACATCTAGAACTTCCTAAAGGCATGTTATATGTTGCAGGAGGAATGGGAAGTCCTTACTTTTGCCCAAAACTGAAAAAGAATACTTCTAGGGCCTAGATTTAGGAGAATATGACATTTACATCCCTTTTCACCAATAAATATTACCCATAATGTCTCTTTCTTCCCTGGGTAGCTCAAAATTCTCAACTGAACACCTAATGCAAATAGGGGGATAACACATATCAAAAGAAGAGCTCAAAGAAGTGATAGAGTCCTTTTAGAACTCAAAATTTATGTGTCCCAATGGTTCCATAGTAAAATTTATTTGGGTTTTTATATGATTGAATGAAGGAATATGAATTGAGAGAAATGAAAGAATTCAAGAATTTCTAGTTAAGCAGATCCATGATGCGATCGGGGTGGCTCATGAGGGTTCACATTCAATAAAAAGAAACAAAATGTCAGCTATGGTTCTCAAGCTATATTTTTCTAAAGGATATGGTAAGGTAATTTGGAAATATGTGAGGTTAATGCTAATCTGATTGGGATGAATATGGAGTTAGTAAATTGGATAATGGGATGTCCACCTTTAGGTTTTTTCTCTCTCCTTATAATTAGGTCATCCTTTTTATAATGGGTGTTAAGACATGCATTCCCTATGTCAGATTTTATTCTCTTCTTATTGGTCACTAATGACCTAAGCAGGAGAGGAAAATATTGCAAGAGATAATAGAGGTATAAAAAGAAAAAGATAATCAAATTTCTATATCTCTCACTTTTTATTTGTAGATTATGTTATCATAATTGGTTTGGGATCTATGAGCGAGGAAAACAAATATTAGGAAATTCTATAATTACACTGCACATGAATGGTTATGGAGGTTATTTCCAATAAAACAAATATCTTATTCACTATTTTATATGTAGACCAAGAAAGAAGGATTCTCCAAATCCTTCCTTTTGATGTTTCCCTTTTGATAATGGAGTAAGGAATCTAAGCTTCTTGCTAAAATCAAATCATTGCAGAATTAAGGATTGGATTTGGTTCCATGAAAAAATAGAAACGAAGTGACAAGATGATACTATAGGTTTATTTTTAAAGGAGTAAGATTGATTTTGGTGAATCGACCCTGGAGGTAATATCTTTCTAATATGTAATGGAATTCACTAGGTTGCATCCTGAAATGAATGCTAGAAATGATAAGAAATAAATATTTTACATTTCTTATTGACAGGAAAGGCCAAAAGGGGTCCCTGCAAAATGTTTCATTATCATATCCCTGCACCCTAGAGAATATATCCACAGATCATCAGATCAGGTCTAGAATCTAGATCTCCCCTAAATTTTAAACATGGATATAAGGCTCCATATGTTCCATAAGTTGTGGCACATTCCCCCTGTTGTAAAGATGAAAAAGGTCATGAAACTTCCATAAATCATGACACACATTCCCTATGTCATGAAAATGAAACTTAAAATTAAGGTCATATATTTTGAAGCGCGTCAGTATTGAAAAGAATGCATAGCTAAAAGCCTCACTAGAGCATGTGTGAACTTAAATTCTTTGCAAGGTATGTGTTAGCTCAAATCCATAGGATTTAATGCTAGTTAGTATTTCTAGGGATGAATAGCTCAAAGCCATAGACTTTGATGCTTGAAAAAAATACTTGTTCTTCTTGTAAGAAAGGAAATAAAACCAAATTAAGAAAACTAAATCTCATTAGAGAGAATCGTAGCTTAGGTAAGGTCTTCATTTACTAACATACTCTGTAAAATAAATGGTTCAATTAATATAGGATGAAGAAAATAAGCAAAGTGTAGACCCTAAAATCTACTTATTAAAGGAGTGGTAGACAATGCTAAGAAATCTCCTGCCTTCTTGAGCCAAATAGCACACCTAATGATCATCTCTTACACAAATCCTAAGGGTTTCTTGTAGTAGGTCAAAGATTGCATTATTGCATACTCATACAGCAATACAAGAGTAAAGATAACACATTGAAAATAGTAAGTATCTATTATTAACAATTAAAAAAAGAACTACACAATTACATTCTCAGGGTGATACATGCTCCATTAGAGGTTCTTCCATATAGTCCTCTCATAATCAGTCCTCAAATCACTATGGTGTAGAAATCTCCATCAATGTTATTTTTATGCAATTTGTCCTCTAAGAATATCTCTCTTTTAATCCTCATCACCCGTTGGCCTCCAATTTATAACGAAATTGTTAGTTTTAAGGATTAGTGAGGTAGCATTGTAGTGTTCAAAATATTGTGGAAAACCCCTCAACCAATTATCTATGCAACTAACAACAAATAGATTAGAAATTTTCATGTGTTGGTTGTTGTAAGTATGAAAATTGAGTCACAGTAATATGAGGAACAAGACACCTCTTACAAAATATTCAAGGATCAATTACACAGAAAAATGGCATGCAAACACTGCAATTAGGAGTTGTAGTTGTATAATCGTTATCATTAATAAAAAACAGTGATACAATGTGTTACACTGGCATGCATATCCAGACAATTTGAATTCCAAGGAGGTCATTTGAATTGAATACATGAGAGTAGCTGTTTAGTTGTTAGTTAGCCACACTAGACACATCAGTTAACCACTAATCACAACCATAACTGACTCTAACTGAATCGGAGGCAGTAAAGACTAAGTCTAACTAAATAGAACTCAACCGCATGTCAATCAATAGGTGAGGGTGCATGTCTAACTTTAGTTAGCTAAGATCAACTGAACTGAACTGAACTGAGTCATTAGAAGTTGTTGGAGGCGCCTTAAATCACTCCAGTTAACTACAAATTACCAAAAATAGGAAAAATAATAATGGAGGCGCCTTTACAACCGCAGTTTAACTGAAAGTAGGTGAGGTAACAATCAATTAACTGAATTAGGGTGCTTAGGTCATGCAAATCAACCTAGATTTTATCCTTGATTGAAGGAGGAATCTCAG
This sequence comes from Pseudotsuga menziesii, assembly GCA_001517045.1. NCBI lineage: Eukaryota > Viridiplantae > Streptophyta > Pinopsida > Pinales > Pinaceae > Pseudotsuga > Pseudotsuga menziesii. The sequence continues at coordinate 465,754 of LPNX010662518.1, forward strand.
TTAGTCTCCCTGATTGAAGGAGAAGACATAGTTAGCCTCCCTGATTGAAGGAGGATAATCTAGTTGATGATGGATTCACATATTCGAGCAAATAAATCAGGATAAGTGGTAAATTAGACCAATTAGGATAAATAATGATGTGTGGGTTGGATAATGAATTAAACACCCCGCCTTAAGTTATACTCATGTGGAGGAGTAGAAAAATATAGGGCCCTGGCAACAAAGGCCATAGGTCACCCTTTACAAAAAAGTAACTCTAAAAATGTTAAAAAATGCTAAGTGAGGAAAAGAGGAAAACACTGTGGGGGAAAAACCCCCCCTCAAATTGAAGAACACTGAAGAATCAATCTGAATTCACCATGGAACTCATACCCAACAGTGAATGAAGGTATGTGAACTTTTTCTCAGTAAATCTCTTAGTGAAAATATCTACAATTTTCTCATCTGTGGAGCAATATTGTAGAACAATTGTCCAGTCATGCACAAGCTCCCTGATGTAGTGCATGTGGATCTCAATGTGTTTGGTTCTCTGCATATAAAATGGATTTGTTGATATCTTGATAGGACTTTGGTTGTCACAAAAAAATACATTAGATTAATCACTACCAATATTAAACTCGGACAAAATACCTTGCTGCCAAACTGCCTGAATGCATGCATTGACCGCTCCCCTATGCTCTGCCTCTGCTGAAGAATGGGAAATGGAAGCTTGATTTTTGATTGAACATAAAATAGGCCCACCACCAAACATAAACACATAGCTATAAGTGGAATTCCTATCTATGGAATCTCCTACCCAATAAGAATCTGTAAATCCTACCAAGTCTAGTTCGGAAATAGCTGCATAGTGAACGCCATAGGATCTAGTACCCTCCACGCAATGTAGAATCATTTTGGATTCCATCCAATGAATCTCATGAGACTTCTGTATATACCTTTATACAACATTCATGGAATAACAAATTTCATGCCTTGAATGTGTCAAGTAAAGAAGGCTTCCGATCAACTGACGGTAAAGAGTAGAATCCACCCGTGGAGTTGTTTTTCCTTCTTCAAGACTGGTTCCTGAGAGGAAGGGAAATGGTGCAGCCTTAAAATAAGCCATGTTAAAATTAATTAAGAGGTATGAAACATATTTGTATTTTTTCACCATAATACCATCATAATATTTAGTTATTTCTATCTCAAGAAACTGCCTCAGCGGGCCTAGATTGCTCATCTCAAATGCATCATGTAAAGCAGTTTTTATGAAGGAAATCAAAGAAAGTGTGCTTCCAGTGATCAAAAGATCATAAAAATACATAAATATTATTAGAAAATTACCTTCATATTTCTGCAAGTATACATTTGGATCATACTTACATCTTTCGAAGTTCTGTGAGAGAAGAAATGAATCCATTTTGGCGTACCAATTTCTTGGGGCTTGTTTTAAGCCATATAAGGATTTATGCAACTTACAAATCAATGATGGATATGATATATATCCTTAAGTATTATTCATGTATATATATTCTTTCATGTCTCCATGAATAAAATCACTTTTGAAATCCATATGATGCACCTCCCAGTGCTTGGATGCAACAATGGCCAAAACTAGCCTTATGGAATCCATTTTTGCCACGGGTGCAAGAGTATCATGGTAGTCCACTCCTTGTAATTTGGAGAATCCTTTTGCAACCAGAAATGCTTTATATTTTCAGGTTGATCCATCTGCAAAAAAAAAATTCTGATATACCCACTTGTATTGAACTAGTTTCCTCCTAGGTGGAAGGGAAACTAACTCCCAAGTTGCATTTTTTTAAGAGAGTTGAACTCTTCATCCACTGAATCTTTCCATATATGATCATTCCGAGCATGATAATATGACTTATTATCAGATACAATCATCATATAGCAGGTATTGTACAGAAAATAATCATTTCAAGAAAGAGCAATACCTACTCTTTGAAAATATGATTGGGTTCTCCTTGGATTAACAGGATTTCCAACATCTAACCCAATGGAAGAGAGAGTATTTTTGGCCCATTTTGGGAGATGAGTGGAAAAATTAGGATCTGATTCAGAACCTGATATATTATTCTCACTGATATCAGACATCATATCTGAAAAATCAGAGCTCACACTTCCATTTTCATCATCAAAATTATCAGCAGAACGGGAGGAAATATCAGAAGTTTCTTCCTCAACTAGTTCCACATCTTGGAGAGGTTCTTCGAAGCAGACACTTCTCTATATGAATACATTTTTGGTTCTGATATTAAAGAGTTTGTATCCATTTTATTCCTATAAATACTCAATTAACATACACTCGATACTCTGTGGTTGCAAAGACTTCCTCTTGTCAAGGGGAATTCGAGCCCAAGCAGTGGACCCAAAAACTCTAACTCATTGGACACATCTGGTTTGTGACCAAAGTATGATTTGAAAGGAGTTTTTCCTTTTATGGATGAATAAGGGACCCTGTTTTGAATGTATGAAGCAACATTCATTTCTTCATCCTAGATATTTGTATCCAAATATTTACCTTCAAGCATGCAGGTGGTCATCTCTTTTAGGGCCTGATTTTTCTCTTCTGCTACACCATTATGCTAGGGTGTGTAGGGAATGGAGTGTTGTATCTTGATTCCATATTTAGCACAGATTTGCAGAAGCTCAAAATTTATGTACTATACTCCATTATCATATCTAAGAGCCTTTATCTTTCTCCGAGAAGCATTCTCAACAAATTCCTTGAACTCAATGAACCTTTCAAGAACTTCAGATTTTTTCTTGATAAAGAAGACCCATGTGAATCTGTACAGGTCATCAATGAAGGTAAGCACATACCTTTAACCACTCATGGAGGTTGTAGGCATAAGAGCATTGATATCAGAGTGAATCAGACCCAAAATAATTGTAGCTCGGCTTTCCTTTCCCCAATCAATTTTGTGCTCAGGTTGCTTGCCGACAATGCAACCTTTGCAAAATCCATTGGATATTTTGATGGTAGGGAGGCCTTCCACCATGGAATTATTTTTAAGTTGCTGCAAGTATTTGAAGTTCATATGTCTAAACCTTTAATTACACAGTCAAATGACCTCATTCCCATGATTCAGAAGGGCGGTGGTATTTGCATCAGGCACAAACTTGGAGAACTCATAGGTCTTAGCAGAATGATTCGCTATACCTATTGCAATGAGTTTTTCGAATTCAATTTCTGAGATATCAACATCATTCGGGATGAAATTTACTCTCTTGGACAAACCTATGTGTGTCATTTGATATACACTCAACATAATTGAAGCCAAGGAGGGTACATATAGAACATCATTGAATCTTCCATGTTCAAGTTTTACATTAACGTTTCCCTTTAAAATGATTTGAGAATCATCTCCCATGTGGATGGGAATGCTGCTGTCAGATTCCAGTGATGAAAAGGATTCTTTCCTTGCCATCATATGGTTTGAAGCACCATATTCTATGAGAAGAGCTCTATGCTTTGAAACATTTTCCATGAGGGCATGCACTCTTTCATGCTGTGTGTTCCGATCATGATTTCTCTCTTCCTTGCACCTTCAGGAAGATTGATATTATTCTTTTCAAGGAGAAAATTCATAGCATCAAGATTTTTCTTCATGCAGGAGCTTTGAGGGTGAAATCCCCTTTCACAATAGGAGCATTTGATATTTTCTTTTCCTTCTGTGCCTTTGTGTTTGTTCTTTCTTGATCCTGAGGGCTCATCCAGCTACTGGGGTTTCTCCTTTGGCTTGAGAGCATCAAACTTAGTCTTTTGGTTCTTTTGCTTCCCCTTTCCATTCATAGCTTTGGGTCCTCTAGTAAACAAATCTTGGTCCTTGGAAGTTCTTATGATTCCCATTTGGACAAGCTTGTCATGCTCATTGGTGAGAGACTCAATTAATGCATTGAGGGTCAACATATTCCAATTCAGTATTGTGAGATTCTTGGTATGAAAGGTGGACACAAAAACTGAGTAATTTGGGCCAAGTTTCAAAAGAATGGAAAGGATGAGTTGATCATCCACCTTCTCAACTTTACACTGCTTCAACTGGACCACAAGGTGATTGAACTTGATGAAGAAATCATTCATGGTTTTGAAGTGTTGGTTTATTGGTCAATACTAAGAGGCAGGGGTGAATCAGTATTGTTATATTATTACTAATTTAACCACTTATTAAATCTATCATTAAATACACAGAACACAATTTTAACGTGGAAGGCCAATAGGGTAAACCACCAATATGTCTTATTACTGCAAAATTGTTATTTACAAACAATTTTTCCTACTGCTAAAAACAAGGATGGTATTACAACCTATTTACCAATACAAATTGGAAGCAGGCTACGATCCCCTGGTTTATCAGCTATGACTGAAAGGATTCTACAATACCCTATTTACCAATGGAAATTGGAAGGAGGCTACAACCCCCTAGTTTATCAGCTATGACTGAAAGGATGCTACAACACCCTATTTACCAATGCCAATTGGAAGGAGGCTACAACCTCCTGGTTTATCAGCCACAACTGAAAGGAGGCAACAACCCCTTGTAGGCCCATTGCCTACCCTAGCGCTGCCCTACCACCCTTATATGTTTCTCGTAATTTCTCTCCCACTAAATTCTGTCACACCCACTGGTCTTTGATTCTGATCATTCAATTTGAACTACAGAGCCCTCTTCCTTCTTACTCAGGATGCCGCTTAAATACTTCTCAGCGTTTAATATTCTTTCAATAGTTGCATCTCTTCAAACTGAACAAACACACCTTTCAATATTGTGCCCTTTCGGATCTGAATATCACACCTTCCAGAATGTCCTTTCATGTTCTTCCATTGATCCTGCACCTCAGAAATCATTTATGCATCTTGGAAACCATTTCCACACCTTTGTTCAACGTTTGTAGGTGCTTCCACACTGCCAAATTTTTTTCCGCAGCATCAAATTCCTGATCCAATCAAAGTCATTGATATTATCTCTGAGTCAATATGGACCATTGATCTAACCATCAATTTCCACCTCAAAATCACCTTTCTGCACCAAGATTTTGTTTCAGCGATTTCCCACCGTTGATCTTCACCGAGCATTTTCCTGACCATCAATATCCAGATTATGGGATTTAGGATGTTGACTATCCTCTTTTTCCTTTCTGCAGACTCCTTTCCACAAGCTTCTTTCCTCAATCTCCTTTCCACAAGCTTCTTTCTATAATTTTTCTTCCGCGCCGTCGATTTGTTTTAGCGGAACTAAATTCAGTCGTCTGATCATTCTAGATTGTGGGATGCGGGATGTAGGATGCATAAAATTTTGACTTTCCACAAGCTCCTTTCCACAATTTTATTCCACACCATCGATCTCTTTTAACATAACTAATCTCAGTCATCCAATCTTGATCTTTTGCAAAACTTTGGATTTTCCTCCTAACTGTCGGATTTAATCCTTAACCGTCGGATCTAGTGCGGGATCAATTCCCACTGTCCGATCTTGATATTTTTTGGAATTTTTATCCTTCCCACCTAATTTATGTAAACTTTGATCTTCACCATCAATTCTAGTGCAGGTCACTCCCTGACCGTCCATTCTAGAACTAATGTGGATCAACATTTTGTCTTTGCGGATTATACAAAAACTGATCCTCATTCATCGGATCTCATGCAGATAACTATGCCACCTCATCATCGTGCCATGTCATCACTACCTTCGTGTATGCCACCTCATCATCATGCCATTTTTTCTTTACTTTGACTTATGTTGTGTTAACTCTATGATGCAGGAGCATTAGCTCTCAAGTTCAACTACTAAATTTCTTGTCAGACCCTAAGGTCTAGACATTAGCCCAAGGAGGGTTTCATTGTAAAACCATTGTAAACTTTCATGTAAAGTATTTTACTTCCTAGAAGGTCTATATAGGATAACAGATCTAATATGATAGGTGTTAGTGCTAGATGTGTCATGCTGACGAATATTTTTGGTTGTTTGATGAGTCATAGTTGTTAGCAGCGACAAGGATGATGGTAGATCATGACTCCTTGTGTGGAGATAAAGCCACAAGTGATAGGGACATTTCTTAGTATGCAGGGTAGTGTTTTGTTTTGGTTGTAGGACCACTTAGTGTAGGAGTTAACAGTTTAGTTTAATAGGTAGCTTAGGGGAGTAGAAGGGGTTCCACCGTTCAGGAGAAAAATTGTGTTTCACAGAGAAGCAGGGATAACTATGTCTGTATTGACTTGTAAATATTTGAGGAGGCTGAAAGAGAACCAAAGCTGTGTGCCTTTAATTTTATTTTCTTAGTCGAAGTTAGTAGTGTGTTATGAGAATTGTGTGCCTAGATGTATGCATTATGTTGAGTTGCGTTACTATGCAGAGCCGATTCGGTGTGTTCATGAATATCTGTATATTTCTCTGAAATCATTAGTTAAATGGTTATATCTTTGCTTGAATGTTGAAGGGTAGGATAGATGCATGCATAGGAGAGCTAGACTAAAGAATCACAGATATTGGGGATCGGATTGATCAATCCGCACAGAACACAAGTTTTCTGACTTAACAAGTTTTTGTAGAAAATGGATGACACAGATTGGGTGTGCAGATAATGATATGATGGTCCAGAAGAATTCCACAATGGAAGTTGTGAGGAATTTAACAGATCCCCAGAGATTTGAGATGTCCGCACCAAAAGTGGATCGACGGTCAGAGTGAAGGCCATAGATATCGATGGCTAAGAAGAATTGCAGAGAGGAAGTTGCAGGGGAGTAACTTTGGGAATTTGGAATCCCGCATCATGCATCCCACAACCCGCTTGTGGGAAGGCCATTGCAGAAGGAGATTTGTGGTATGAAATGTTGGGTGCTTGAGATCCCGCATCCCATAACCTGCATGAGGAAATGGAGTTGCGAAGAACCTATTGCGGGGGCAAAATTACGGGGAGGCAATTTTAGAGTAGAATTTGGCTGTTAAGCTAAATTTGGTAGTCCTACTAAGTGTAGGAGCCCCTAGATCCTGGAGGTGTTTTTTGGGGTTGGTTGTGAACGACCCACCTACACCAATTTTGGTATCAGAGTGGGAAAATATTTCCTGTGTGTTGGAAAATAGAAGCAACTTCCAGATCTGACTTGGTAGAAGTTGAAGAAATTCCACAGTTGTGATTGTGGGTAGAATTTATGAGAAAGTTGAGATAGAAGGAATATCTCAAGCAATCTAATAGTGTCGAGATAAAAGAAGTTAATTTTGAATATTTTGAAAGTCACATAGATACTTATAACCCTACAAGTGAAGGCGTAGTGCAAGAAGATGGATGCACGCATAGAGAGACAAAGAGGTCGTGACACAAGTAGACCAAAGGTGAAAACAAAAGTTATGAATGTAATAAGGAGAAGTGCAATGACGTGTGAAGGAAGAGGGTAAGTTTACTCTGAGGAAAAAGGAAAGAACATGGGGTACAAGACAGTATTCTGTGAAGATAGAAGACATCTAAGAAGTCTGTAAGAGAACCTGTGAGTGGAAGAGTTTTGCATGCCAAAGAAGAATAGGCTTGGAGACTGGAAAGTAAGATATAGGCATAGATATCTACTTTGGGAGGAGTGTATGCATGCAATGGGTAGCAGCAGATGTGAAGCATCTCAGCAAAGAAGATCACAATCATTGAGGGTGGTGATGAAAGAAACTAGTGAATATTTCTAAGACAAAATAGAAGTGTGGCCAAAACCTAGTATTTGAAGTGAAGATTGAAGTACAAGAGGAAATTATGTTCTCATGCATATGATTTGTGAGAGAAATCCTAGAAGGAGCATATATATTTGCTCAGAAGTGTTCTAGAAAGAGGACCATTACTTGCCAAATGACCAAGCATAGAGGAGATTTGGTGAAGTGAGGTGTAGCAAGGAGAACTATTACTGCAGAGGCTAGTGCAACTCATAGAGAGTGAAAGAAACTCAAGAAGATGACTATTGAGAGTCATAGCATAGGTTCGGGAGGAAACCACAAAGAGAGGTAAGAAAATTCCAAGGAAAATGGACTATGGAGGAATTTGAGTGATGAAGAGGATGAGAGAGAGATGGCTGAGATAGAATTCCATCTGAAAGTATTGATGGTGTTGTTACAGAAGGAGGATGAAGACCAGAGATGTGGTTTTCTTGTGAAGATAAAGGTGAAGTGGCATAATATACAAAGGAGAGAAGATAAATTGATGAAGGCTCAGTGTGAAGAAGAGATGCTCAAGGAAAGAGAGTGTCTAAGAGAAGTCGTGAAGGATGAAGCTTCAAGAGAGGCCAAGAGGTCTCAATGTTTTGAAACTAATATTTTATGTGTGTCTACAAGTACAAAGAATGAAGAAGGAAAATCTACTAATATTTTCATAGAAGATGAAGGAAGAGGACATACTCTGAATTCTATTCTGGGAGAAGATGAGACAGTTGAGTTTCATGTGCACGCACATACATAGCTGAGTGAAAGTAATGATTTACAACTTACTGTGAAAGCTAAGAACAAAGAATACTTGGCACATGATGATGACCAAGAACTGAAGGAAACAAATAAGGACATCAAGTATTCATCTGTTATACTTGAAGGAGATGAGAGGAAGTACAATGGATATTTTCTAAGTCATATGGAATACTTGGAACAACGAGAATATTTGGTGACAGATTCATCAAATAAGACCATTAGGTCTTGTGATTTTAAAACTGACAATGTAAATATGCTTGCAGGTTATGCAGAAGACAATCTATCTTTTGAAGTTGTCTTGAGTGAAGTTGGAGGTTGGAAAGCAAGATGTGATGAAGAGTGTCTTGCAGGAAAATACAAAGATGAAGTGTTACAACAGAAGGAAATTAAAAATTCATTGTCAAGTGATGAACGTAACGCTAATGAAGATGAAGCAGTTATGCTTCATATGATGAAACCTAATATTAATGAAGATAAAGAGGAGTTGACCTGTATGCATGGTCAAGAAAATATGGTTGGACAGACATCTAGAACCGTCATAGTGATGAAGGATCATAATTTTATTCTAATAGAAGATGAAGAAGCAGTGTCACAAAGATATTGGGCTTGTGACTGAGAAGGAGAGAGCAGTGAAGATGAGAGTGAGACAGCTATGTCTCATACTAAAGAGGGATCAGTCCTAGCACTAAAGAAAACTAAAGGTTTCCAGGAAAGGCATAAATATGAGGAAGATGTCAAGCATGAAGATACTGTTCTTAGAGAAGCTGATAGGGAGATGTTATTGTTGGAGAACCTGTTAGAGAAATCTGATTCAAATTGTGAATGGAAACCTCAGGTAAATAAGTTATTTTTTAATATTTTTGATGAAGAGATGAAGTACCTTAAGGAGTGCATAGACAAAGATGAAAGTGTGGAAGATCTAGTTAGTCTATATGGCCAGCTAGGAGTGTTGTCAAGAAATGACAAAGGGGGAGTTGAGTTATTGCGGCAGAAGGAGTCTATAGAGTCCTTAATTAATGAAGAAAACAATCTTCTTGGGGAAGGTACAGTCATGTCTTGTAAGAGGGAATTTGTTCTTGATGAGGACAAAGAAGATTTGGCTTACTTAGAGAGCCAAAGTAAGAGTGATGGACAGACCTTCGGGACTGTCATAGAAGTGAGGAATCAGAATTGTATTCTAAAAGAGATGGATGAGATTGTGTTGCAAAGAATTTCATTTAGTGACAAGGAAGAAGAAGATCATAAGGATGAAGATGAGGTTACGGTGTCTCAGGTGGAAGAAGAAGCATCCTTGGGGCTGAGCAAGAATGAATTGACGGATAGAATTGGTCAAGGAGTTGAAGGACAATTTCTAAAGTTTGTCAAGACAGAGCGAGAGGAGAGTTTTGTTGACACAGAGATGCAACATACTAAAGAAGTGCTTGAAGAGAATAAAGAAATCAATGGATGGCTGAAATGCTTGCTGAAAGAATTTGAACAAGAGGAAGAAATTGTAGTCAAGGAGGAATACATGTTTCTTGTTATAAAAGAAATAGGAGAAGATACCGGTTCACAGTTCTGTAATGCATTTACTAGTATAAAAAGAGGAGTGTTTGAGTATATGATTGCAATCGAAAAATTGAGAGACAAATTACTTTTTGAAAGTAAATTTGTAGACAGAGAGCATGAGGGGGATATTGTAGAGGGATATGCTTATAAAAGCATAAAGGAAGTAAGGGTGGATGCAATATCAAGGGAAGTATCAAGATCAGCATTCAAAGCAATTCTGAAAGTAAAAACAAGAATTGGGTTAAGAAGAGTTGAAGAAAATGTTCAACAGTTTAGAGCTGAATGGGAAAAGTACAACCAAGTGCATTGGCATAGTGAAAATAACAAGATTTGTTTGCAGCAACAAACTGAGTTCAAAGGTACCGTAGATGAACTATGGAAGTTAATGTAGATACCTAAGCAGAGCTATAGGGGAATGAGGAAAATAGTCCACTGTGGAGATGGTTGGAAAGTGAAGAACAATGAAGGAAAATATAGTGGAGTACTACAGTAGAAGGTTTGGAAGACTTAAACGTTACAACCAAACAAAACTGAAGATGGTGAAGCTTATGGAAAGAAAAAAACAAGAGTTTGGGATCTAGGAAGACAAGAGCTATAGATGCATGACTAGGAGGTTATGATTCTTTCTACTTTGGGAGTCTGATGCAGGAGCATTACCTCTCAAGGCCAACTACTAAATTTCTAGTCAGACCCTAAGGTATAGACATTATCCCAAGGAGGGGTTCATTGTAAAACCCTTGTAAACTTTCATGTAAAGTATTTTACTTCCTAGCAAATCTATATAGGATAAAATATCTAATGTGATAGGTGTCAGTGCTAGATGATTCATGCTGAGGAATATTTTTGGTTGTTTGATGAGTCATAGTTGTTAGTAGTGATAGGCATGATGGAAAAGCATGACTCCCTGCAAGGAGATCACGCCACAAGTGATAGGGATGTTTCTCAGCATGTATGGTAGTGGTTTGTTTTGGTTATAGGACTACTCAGAGTAGGAGTTAACCGTTTAGTTTAAATAGGTAACTTAGGGGAGTAGAAGGGGTTCCACCTTTCAAGAGAAAAACTGTGTTTCGCAGAGAAGCGGGAATACCTATTTGTAAATATTTGAGGAGGCTAAAAGAGAACCAAAGATGTGTGCCTTTACTTTTATTTGCTGAATAGAAGTTAGCAGTGTGTTCTAAGAATTGTCTGTCTATATGTATGCATTATGTTGAGTTGTGTAGCTATGCCGAGCCGATTCGACGTGTTCATGAATATCTCGAGATTTCTTTGAAATCATTAGTTCAATGGTTAGATATTTTCTTGAACATTGAAAGGTAGGATAGATGCATGCACAGGAGAGATATACTGAACAATTGCAGAGATTGGGATCAAATTGATCAATCCGCACAGAACACAAGTTTTTAGACTTAACAAGTTTTTACAAAAAATGGACAGTTGTCACGTCCCCCAACCCTCAGCCGGCGAAAAGGACGATACGAACACCACATACAACTGGGAAAACAACCCCATGAACATAAACATGGAAAATGCTGATATTAAATTTGCTTAAACATACATAGTAGGATGCATGATCCATCATACAAGGTGCATAATTCCTCAATCATTCAGCGGAAGCAAACATATACATAAACCAACATTCAGCATGTTCATTTCATTAAACATCAATATAATTACGGAGATGAAGTAACCAACAGCACTTATCTTTTCATGAATAATTCACCCACAACCAGCTACGTCGCTGCAATGTTCCACCCAACCATAGGCCAGCGTGCTCATCAATCTCTCAGCAATGCTGCCACCCCTGAGCTGGGCATGATTCCTCCAAGGATAAGGGAACAAGCAGGCTTACACATAGCCAAGGGGCACAATCAGCAAACCAAACACAGCTGGGTTTGATAGGCCTTCAACAAATGGCCAAGCCAGCACAATCCGAAGACCAACCACTACATACCCGCGGCAAAACAATCCCTTCACAGTCCTGTGAAGAAGGCAAAACAATCGGATACAATCCCAAACAAAATATGGAACACAACTCCAGCCCACAAGGCCACACAGAGTTGTTCTTGGCCCTATCGTGGCCAAAACAACTCAACAGCAACCCAAACCAGGGTGCATCAATAGCATAACACATAATGAGAACAATGGAAGCTATGCACAGTCCCAAAATAGAGGAAGAAGCCAACAGATGTGGACAATTGACAACCCTGAAATGTAACCAGTGAGCACAGCTCACCGCATGGGAAAAACACAATCCCAAAGAATGTATCAGCATACATTACCAGCAGCGTGGGGAAACATAACAGCTTGTTCTAGACAATGAGGTCCCAAAACGTAACAGCACCCACAAATCACAGCTCTCAACCTGTGCATGGAGATGGACAACAGACACGGTCCCTGCGCGCGGATGAACAGCAAAACGCGAAGAACGAACAAACCACCGAGATCCCACGTGGTGGAGAGTGCATGAAGAAACATATCCAACCTCTACGTGAGGAATATGTAGACCAATTCCTAAGCACACGGATGCATAGGCAATCGGGAAGACGAACAGACCTCTGCGTGAGAGTGAGCAGGCCAGGGAGAACGAACAGCCCCGAGAGGAGTGGCGTCGTGGAGAAGATGAACCGACAGGGGAAGAGTTCATGTGTGTGCTTCAATGCTATCGTGGAGAGGATGCATTCATGGGTGGAGTGGGCGTTTGGGCAAGGGACTGACAGTCCTGCCACCCCACTCCCAAAAACATTAACTGCCTCAACCCCCAACAGCCATAACTGCCCCCAACAACAAAACCAAGTCATTGAAGAGGTTGGTGAAACAAGAAAGGTGGCAAACAAACAAAGGTGATAAAACATGGGGTTTTCCCCCATAAACCAAGGTTTGACATCCCCCACCCCTTATCCTTTGGAACCATGCCCTTTTCATTCAACATTGCACTGCCGTAGCTGGTTGTGGGTTTATTTATTTGATGTGCGTACTTACATGATGCCAACTATAATGTGCCAAATAGCACGATATACCATCAGCAACTATCCCCATTGCCGAAACATACACAACCAAATCGATGGTGGGGATTTTTCCTTTAGCTCCTCACCACGATTAATTACATTATATACATCATGCAAACGGGGTCAAAACCGGGGTGTTACAATGGCAGAGATTGGGTCTGTAGATAAACATTTGATGGTTCAAAAGAAGCTTATAGAATAATTTACGAGGAAGTTAACAGATCCGTATATATTTGAGAGGACCGCACCAAAAGTGGATCGATGGTCAGAGTGAAGGTCGCAAAGATCAATAGCTTAGAGGAATTGTAGGGGAAGAATTGCAGAGAGGAAGTTGCGAGGGAGTAATTTTGGGATGTTGGCATCCCACATCCTACATCCTACAACCCTCTTGCAGGAAGGCCATTGTGGAAGGAGAGTTTCAAAATGAAACATTGGGTGCTCGAGATCCTGCATCCCTCAACCCGCATGCAGAAATGGAGTTACAGAGCACCTATTGCGGAAGGGCTTGTTGCGGAGGAAGAATTGCGAAGAGGCATCTTTAGAGTAGAATTTGGATTTTAAGCTAAATTTGGCAGTCCTACTAAGTTTAGGATCCCTTAGATCCTGGAGGTATTGTTTGGGGTTGGTTGTAAATGACCCACCTGCACCACTCTGCGTTAACCTTTCCATGGTATATTTTTCTTATCCTTTGTAATTCATAAGCAACTTTGCCATCATATCCACTAGTTATTCCTTTTTCATTCATGAACACCTTTGACATCAATGAAAACTTATACACTCAACAATACCCCCCTTTGGCATTGATGGAAACCTCTAAACATTCTCCCCCTTTGACAACAATGACAAAGGATAACCTGTTATGCCAATGTTGCACCTATTTTGATATAGGATTTCCTGTCTCTTTTCTTTTTTACAACTCCTCCTGTCATCATATATCCCCTTTAAATGCACTTGGTTATTTTAAATAATGTATTAACATTTCATGTTCTTGAACAATAGCTTAACTAATAGATCCATGGACTCCCCCTGTCATTGTACTTCTTCTCCTTTGTCAACATTTTTGTGACAGAGTCTACTCTCACCATTTTGCTTTCAACACTCTTCCATTTTTTGGTCTAGGATACATGTTTTTTAATATTAAAACTTTGTTCCTATTGCCATATCTAATGGTCTATTATTTCTATAAGTTAACTGGCTTCTGCTTTTACCAGAATTCCTTAATCCTATGCATTTAGCTCTTCATATAAAAAAACCTAACATATACTACTGGATTCCTTTGTATTTTAAATCTTTATTATCAACTATTTAGAGACCCATAACTTCATATCCTCAACATAGATATTACTTCAGTTTATTACATAGTTTCTCTGGTCTCACTATCTCAGACATAAACACTCATAACCTCAACCTTTTTCCTTTGTCAATGCTGAACTCATCCTGCTACCTTACCAATAGACTGAATTTTTATTTTTAGACTTGAGTTTTCTCCTGTCAACACTTTATGTGTCATGACCTCAAATAGTAAGTGAACATAATCATCTTTATCTTCTATTTGATTCTAGGCATCATAATCTTCATGACTCCCACATTTTGTTGTTCTCACGTTACTTCATACTTTCTCTTATGTCATCCATACACCAACCTTGATCATCTATTGTCTTTGAGGAGGATAACTTTTAGTATACTTCAGCATTAGACACCAATTGAGTTTTTTCTTAGATACCAATTGGAATTTTCTGACTTTAACTCCCCCTGAGTATAATATCCCTTCTAATTTTATTTTCAAGGTTTTATTTAAATCACGAGAGACCTTTTTAGAAAAGGATCCCACAGTCATCACTACATCCTTCTTCGTCACCTTCATATTTATCGGTGTATTATTTTATATCTCCATCTTTCTTTTCCTCATAAAGGATGTCATCCTTATTTATTCCTCTATTATGCTCACCTTTATCTTTGGAGACCTCACTGATGTTTGAAATTATTATTTCTTCTACATATTTGGAGTCTTCCTTTTTTCTCCACATATTTCGTTTGATGTTATGAGGTTTGTTTGCAATAGTATTCCTTGAGGAGTCTTCAGTTTACAATCTCTTGCCATATGTCCATGGTTATTACACTTATAACATTCTATGTCATATTTTTGGAGTAGCGTAAAAAGATTCGTATTTCCCTTTGATCTATTACTTGATGACTTCTTCTTGTATTCAGAAACCTTTCTTTCAGTTATGCAATTTAAGGTATTATGACCAAAATTATTACAAGAATAGCAGTGACCTAAAAAGATCTATATATATCTATTTGGTATCTTGGGTGCTATATTATTTCTATTTTTATATTGATAAATTAAGCCTGCTTTCTTGCTTCCTTCCTTTTTAGCTAGATTCTTTAGTACTTTAGCATAGCTTTTCTTACTTCCTTCTTGATTGGTGTTAAGAAAACTCTTTGGCTTCTTCTCTTTAACGAACCCTAAACTAGATCTATCGCTTGATGGTCTTTGGATACTCATAATATCATATAGAATCCTTGAGTTGTTCTCAAACTTTGATTTAATGTATTTTTCATCAACTCCTTCTCTAAGTTGAGTAATTTCTTTCTCAAGTTTTTTAGAATCTTGAATTCTCTTCTTGAGCAAAACTACTAGGTCTTCTTCACTCTTCTTGGCCTCTTGAAGTTGGTTTTTAAAATCAATAATAATCTCATTTGTCTCTTCTTGGTATTTAGATAGTTTCTTTTCCTACATGTTTCAATTTCATCTACAACAGCCATGTATTCATCTTCTATGTCCACTTATGATTCCTCATATGAATTTGTTATTCCTATAAATAGGATTTCTTCATCTTCACTCATCTCCTCATATTCAATTTCTTCCTTGGAATATAATTTCTTCCTTTTTTATTTAAACTTCTTCTAACCCTTATGAAAACAAGATTCTTCATGTTCACTCTCCTCTTGTTTTGGGTAGGAACACTTATGGGAAAAATTTCCAATCCTTCCACAGTTAAAACATTTCAAAGGTATCTTACCTTTGTATTTCCTAGTGCCTTTCTTAAGTTTACTTACAAAGAGGGATTCCTCATCATTTAGATTCTCTCATTTATTTTTGGAAGAGATTTTAAATGTTGCTTCTTTCTTTGAGGTTTCATTTAGTCAAGTTCTCATCTCATACGTAATGAGAATTCCATGCAACTCATCTACTGTCACTATTTTAAGGTCATCTCATTCCTCTAGGGTGGAAACCCTTGAGTCATATCTCATTGGTAATGTTCTTAGTATCTTTCTTACCACTTCTTTTCCTTTCAATTTTCCTCCAAGACCTGTAATAGCATTAACCATCTCATCTACACGAAGAAGGTATTCCCCAATATTCTCTTCTTCTCTCCTTTTGAGGGTTTCAAATTGACCTTTATATGTCTACAGTTTGGATTCTTTGACCTTAGATGCTCCTTCATAGATAGTATTCAACTTATCCCATGCTTGTTTGGCAGAAGTGCATTGCATAACCTTAGTAAACACAGTGTTTGATAATCCACTGAAGGTTTCATTTAGGGCTTTGACATTACCTTCATATTCACCTAGCTCAACCGTGTCTGTATTGTATAGCTTTCCTATGTTATGTTCTTTTTCATTTGCTTCCCAAATATTCCAACCCAGGGACATCAGATGAAACCTCATTCTTACACTCCAATATGCATATCTTTCTCCTGTAAATAGTGGAGATCTGTTAGTGGCCAATCCTTCTAGTTGATCCATAGTGGTTATATAAAGGATCTACCTTCCAGTTGCTAAACTATGCTGAAGGAACTCGCTCTGATAACAATTGTTGGTTTATTGGTCAATACTGAGAGAGGGGGTTGTAGCAGGTATTCTCATTGCTACAGGGGCATGAATGGAAGGGTATGTTCCTGCATGTGAAAATGATGAAAAGAAAGCGGAATGGACAGAAAGCAAAGACAGAAAGAAAATAGTGGTCATGAGCCCCTCTAGAGACAATGTTAGGGCTTCGCCTTGGCTACCCACAAACAATTATTAAGCAAAAACAAACCTGCAAAACATGTTAATAGACATACCTACAAACAAACATGGGTCAGAAATAAAAAACTACTAAAGAAAAATGCATAAATAAAATAAGATTATACCTCCTCTGGTGAAATGGGCCACCATGCCCTGGCTGGAAGGAATCACCTCCCTATCTCACTCAACAATGGATGAGGAGCTATGGCTTAATGGGGAGAATGGATGGAGGAGAGAGGGATGTGGGTGGTTTGAGAGGCAAAGGTGTCTCAAGGCATCCACGGGCAGCATAACAGTATGCAAGAGAGGTGTTGTTTTAGACTGACCCCCACCCCTCCTTTTATAGCTTTCTTGGGAAATTTTAGGGTTTTAAGCCCTTGGTTAGGGCTTTAACCCCTTTTTTGGGCTTTTAGCCCCTTTCGCCCTAGCTTTAGCTCCTTTTAGGGTTTTAGGCTCCTTTGAGGGGCTTTAGCCTCTTTTTGGAGGCTTTATCCCCTAAGAGAGTTATTTAGGCTCCTTTTTGGGTTTTTTAAGCCCTTTTACTCATTTTAAAGCCTTTCTGAGGGTGTGGGGGTCTAATGGGGTGTTACGAAGGTCATGTATGGGTGTCCTTGGGTGGTGTAGGCCATGTAGAGCTGAGTGAGGTATTTTTTGGGTTAATGGATTTCCCCCTGATGTTTGAGGGCAGGAGCTCATCGTATGGCCAACGGACATCATAGGATTTGCTACGGAGAGGTTGTGTTTCCGGGGCTGGGGCATGGTGGCTTTTGGTTTTTGTATTAATATGGTTCCCATGAATGGGTGAGATACAAATAATGTGTGATATGTATATGGACGAGGCAAGCATGCCCATGCTCATAACAATGTCAAAAGAATAATTTGATCTATGCTCTAAAATGCAAGAGCCAATCATATACAACTAATGATACATAATGATTGCCTCAATGTGAGGATGAATACAATATCAATATGAAGAAATGGTACATTGGACCCATGGCATTCTCATGGAATGCTATATCTTCATGACTGACGGCCTACTGGATCTGGGATGGTACATAGCTATATGGACTCGCTGATTGAGAGTCAAAGTCTTTGTGGTACAAGTATGTTGCATCAATCATAAATCTATATAGAAGCACTGCTGGGGCTTCTGAACACTATTTCCAACGCAACCCAGAAATCACAAGGGACATAACCTATTTAGGTCCCTTGAATAGACCCATCAATGTGCTAGAGTTAGGTGACATCCGGGGTCTTCGACCAAATACTGCATAGACCAAACCCTGTATGAATATCAACAGTGTGATGGTGTAGTTGGAGTCAAGCATGTGAGAAACAACCATCCCGAGAGGCACTAAAGACTCCTTTTAAGTGGCCCAAGGAACTCATCAATGATGTTAATGAAACCAAGGTATAGGGACCTCTGGGTCTATCCTCTGGAATATGTGTGTTGTCATTGACAGAGGGAGAACTACCCCTAGTCAAGGCAATGATGTTTCCCTGACTGAAAGCATGTGGGAGATAACAGAAAGGTGTGAGACAATCTGCGGAATGACCCACTCAATGGGGGGGGAGGGGGAGGGAAAGAATAGAATAGGGGCAGAGGGAGTGTGGTAGACTCAAACTTCCTTTGTTCAGAGTATGACGGTAGGGCAGACCATGAAGCAAATGAAATTGATTCATGGGAATGGGATCATAGCTGTAATACCAGGAATGTCACCGCAGATAGGAAATACTTGGGGGAGCTAGATACTTTTGATATTGATGGGATCCAAGGAAGACACATTATAGAGTACTCTGAACAAAGGAGACCCAAAGTGGGAATGCTGCCAAATTTTTTTTTGTGGGCTGGTGTCCAGAGACACCATTATGGTATGATCTCGTGGATTTTTGGCGATCCCAAGAAGGTAAATGTTCGATGGTGCTTTCAATTTTAGAGAGTTTGAAAGCATGAAGAAGACTCCAGTGGGGGCTATTTTTTTGTTGGTAGTCTCCTATGCCCAAAGAAGGATAAAAGTATACATAGGAGAGCTCTCCCATCCTATAGGGGATGAGAGACTTCTTTACCATTGGTAGTCCAATCAGGCCAGAAAAGGTTAAACCTATGCTGACTGGATGGTCAGTCAGATACTTTTACGATCATAATGAAACCAAGTTTGCTCAGCAATCTTTTCTTGATGAGAAGGCTAGAAAAGTGCTTAACTACAACCCATGGTGAGATTTTTCGTAAAGTGCGGCCCCTCTGCCCAAGAAAGCATAAAGGTATGCAGAGGGGAACGGTCTTGGATTGAATACACCAGGGTGTTCCTTTTCATTTGATGGTCTACATAGTCCAAAAAGGAGGTAAACGAGACGATGTAGAGGCCCTTTCCTATACTTCAACAAGCGGGAAAGGAAGCAGCTATGCTCGGCTATCTTTTCATTGTTTTTAGGAGTCAGAAAAGAGCTTAAACGAAACTCCAATATGGTCAACTGATTGTGGTGGCATAGGCGGTGCCCCATGTCGGGATGGTGGACAGTGGTCCAAAGGTCATCCGCGTAGTATGGATGAAGCAAAAATCTCTCAAACATACCAATACATGCATGAGATAGATCGCGGGAAAGGCTCGCGATTCGGTGTGACAGAGGCATGCAAACCGAGGTGACTCTCAAACATAGGTTAAGAGAGCTGTGTGTGAGTTGCGGTGGATGGACTTGACTACATGTGATGTGAGTGCAAGTCTAAGGGCACTTATATGCCAAACACATGCAAGAAAAATAAATTGTTTTGTGGACAATGGTCCAGAGATCCATGTAAGGTGTGGTGGATGAAGTAGACAGTTATGTGTTAAAATACAAAATAAGAAGAAAAATGGTGACCCTTAACAGGCGGTGGCCCAAAACCCGCATGAGTAGCGGTAGGAAATTGTGGTGCAAGTACAGGTCAGTAGACACTTGCATCACCATGAAGTGGCTCATAAATCGAGGTAACTTTCGGGAAGCGGTCCCAAAATTTGTTTGTTAAACATAAGATGATGGTCTCATCAGAAGATGAAAATTTGAGACCGGAGGTGTGAGAGGTGTCTCGAACCGGTTCTAGGTGACTTTGGATTAGCAGCTAATGGTGCTGCACCTGAATGGAGGTCTTTGATTTGTGGTAAAAACATCGCAAAACAAAAAAAGGAAAAAAATTATGCTATAAGGGACTCATAGTGGTTATATCAAGAATATACTCTCTTGAGGTGGAGCCCACTATGCGGCTTCTTCAAGAGTCAACCGTCTGAGTCAGCGAAGAGGTATGCCCCCTTGCCGAGATGAAGGTCATTGGCAAGGTGAGATTACAAAATTTGGTCTTTTATGGGAAGAACCGATTCCATACTATGGTTTAAATGGAATGGGGTAAAATCGGAGGTGGTATTATAGATCTCCCCGTCATCGTGTAAGTGGTGTCAGGATAGATCAGGTGGATCTTCCACAACCATCGAGATCGAAGGAAAATTGGTTCTAAAGATCAGGTAAATGGTATTGGTTGTGGATTTAGTGGCCTTGCCCCCAGTCTCCATTGGAGAAAGAGGGGCATGCCTCGAGACAGGAGGAGTCTTTTATGGACCTGGAGGTAGGTGCAACATCCTCTCAATTGGATGGACATGAGTCAACACATCCTGGGGCCTTATAGGTAGGGTAGGTGGTTCAAGGTACCACACAAGACCTCCCAGTGTGAAATACTGTAGATTGCGGGTTGCCAAGATAGACTTACTCACGATCCCGGATGGTAAGAAAAGGAAAAGGAAAAGAAAAAGGAAAAGGATCATGTTGATTGGGAATGAACCCCGTTGTTTTCCTGGTAACTGAGCTTGAGGTTACAACTGAGGTTATGGCGGTGGCTGGGGAAACAACAGAAGAGAGAGGTTTGATGGACCATCAGTGATGGTGAAGACAAGAGGGTTTGTAGAACTGGACATCATGTAAATGGACATAGTGTCTAAAGAAGGAAGTGGGGGTAGACTTCTTCAATCAAGGTGATTTCAGACTCAAGGGAATGTTGATGGAGGTCAACCAGAGCCATTCAAAATTTGGGCAAGTCTTGGCAATGGTGAGAATAATGGCCTTACAAGCTGCAAAGGGAGTAAGAATCGTTTGTTCTCAATGCCTTGTTCTTGACTATCAGTGTGGTTGGGATTTCAACCACGGGGATGTTTTCATTTGTATCCATAGCATCTAAATGCACACGGATCATTGGGATTTCATGGAAATTCTGAGTTGGATGTCCCTATTTCTTGCAGATGGTGCAAGGTGGGACTTGCCATGGCTCTATAGTGGCTTTGGAGTTCTTGCCCCTAGCCCTTTTTGGGTGGGGTGGTGTGGGTGTGCGTGCAGCGGTTGGCTTTTGCAGACCGAGTGGAGGGTGAGACTCGACTGTGATGGGTTGATTGTTGGGGGAAGGTTGGTTGGGATGGTTTTGTTGTGCGAACACTTGTCCCAACGGAGTGGGTGGAGTGGGGGCGGGGGCTTAAACTGCTTTCACTGGTGGTGCATAGTAGATTTGAGTGGGAGGCGGTGCCACAAATGTGGGAATTTTCCCTACATACTGTTGTGTAGGCCAAACCATGGCTTGAGCCTGTTGCGGTGGTGTAGGTTGTGCGTAGGAATTTGTTGCTCTGGACTGGGAAATCATTATAGTGTAGTCCAGAGCTTGGTTTTGGTAAGAAACATTAGCAGTGTTGCTTGGTTGTGATGGAACTGCAGGTGGTGTTGGTTGGTGTTGTGGTTGTTGGGAGATTGATCCTATGATGCCATCTGCAGCATGGGATGCCTCGAGTGCATCGCGGTAAGAGGTGCTTTCATAGGGAGCATATGGGATGATGGTGTATAGGTAACTAGACTGAGCGTAGATCAGGTCAAAGTATTGGGCTTTCAGTATGGCCTCTTCTTTGGATTGAGGACGTTTGGATGTGATGTCCTTTGCTATGGATGGGAGCAAGGTCTTGAGGAACCAATACAAGAAGATCCTTTTGTCAAGTTAGATTTTACATAAACTACAGTGTCACCGCCACTCATGGATGTGGTCAGTTATATGAGTGGCAATTTTTTGACGGCAGGATATTAGGATCTCCACCCCCTCATCATATCTGACGGGGAGTTGGAAATACTGTAGGAACATGGAAGCTAGGGAGTTGAAATCAGGGTACTTGGCTTGTGGCAGCTCAATGTACCATTTGGCCACAACACCTATAAGGGTGTGTTGGAATAGCCTCAGCCTGATGGAATCGTCTACGATCCTGTTTGACGAGCACCATAGATGGAATGTCATGATGTGGTTTTGGGGACATTCCCCTCCCTTGCCTTCAAACTTGGGAATGTCTGAAGGTAGCTTGGTTGGCATGGGTGGCCAAAAAGCTTGATGACGAATGGGGTTTTTTGTCAATCGAGCTAAATTAGGCAAGTTAAGATGAGCCATGAAAGGCAGATTTGACCCCAGGTTGATATGAGATGGGGGAGGGATGGTGGTCAGATTTGTAGGTGCATAATGTATCTGGGGGTATTAATTGTGCCATTGTAGATGGGCCAATGCCCCCAGTTGTGGTGGGAGGGACAGTGTGGGTGGAGGGGACATTTCCCCCATGTATGATAGTGGGGGCAATGTAAGTGGACGATCCATTGCCCCCCTATGTGGCAGGAGGGGTAGTGTGTGTGGAAGGGCCACTGCCCCTATTTCTTACAAGTGGGACATATTGGTTGGTCACTATAGGTGGCAGTAGCTGATTGATGACAGTTTGCATGACTATGCTTGGGCCACCTTTCGGGTTGTGGCTGATAGGTTGTGATGTGGACATGGGTCCACTTGCTATGGTTATGCCGAAAAATGGATCCGGATTTGCACCGGCTGTGGGGCTTGATGGTGCAGTATGGAGGTCTGGTTCAGACTGGTATGGGTTTGAATCTGAATCAAAGGCTATGTGGCCTTCTGATGGTGGGGGAGATCACTAAGAATGGTTTCAACGGTGTCGTTTTGATGTCCCAAATGGTGGTGGTTCACCTCTCAAGCGTGAGGAAGAGCGTGGAGGATAAATTGTGTTAGATGTTTATCAAACTGATGGGAATGATGTTTGGACCCCAGTTTCCATGGTTTCCTATTGGTTGTAGGTGGTCACTTAGCCACCAAGACTGCCAGAAGACAACACTTGGCTTTTTCCTCATGGGCGTTTCTACTCAATCGGTGGGGGTTGTTTCTCGTTTCTCTTGGCAATTCCTATTAGTGGCTAGCTACTTTGGGGTTCTCATGGTACTCCTCATAATGAGTTTCTGGGAAGAGCCCAAGTACTTCCCACGGTTGAAGTAGTCAGGGACTTATGTCCTCAAAGACTGCAGATTGTTTGAACTTAGTGTAAATTGATAAATTTTAAGGCTCTCTCAACGTCATGAATTGAGTTGGGTTGATTACATGGTATGGTGTATTTGTTTTTATGTATTTCTATTATCAGGTGGCTACAAATGGTTTATGAATTCATCATATTGTGGTAGAGTTCATTTTATTGTTTGTGCAAGCAGTGAATAATCAGAAATTTGTAAACATATACAGTTTTTAAGCCTGAATGTTGATGGCCTAACTAGATGACTACCTTACACTGATATTACTCTTCAAACAAGAGAAGGTGCTAGGCTCTCAACATAATGGGACTAAGCCCATTCTTAGATCCACAGTTCACCTCCCGGATGCAAGGCTGGTCAACAGGGAGGATGCTTAACGCTGTGAGAAGCCCTCCTTCTCTACCCCCTCTACCTTCCAGGCCATTCGGTTTTAATGGTTTAGAACAATATTCAGTGAAGGGCCTAGGACTATATGAGCTTTCCCTTCATCGTATCCTAGAATACCCCAAAAGGGTGATGACTAGGTAGAGTAGGAAGGGTAAGCAAGACTATTAATTTTACTATCAATTTTAGTTAAGCTACATTCAATAAGCCATTAAAATTTGTTTGGAATTTACACATTGTTTGTTCATGAATTTGTAGTAAATTAAAATAGAAACTTAAATTGAACTAATGTGTTGGATAGAGGCATCTGAGCCACACTGACAATCCCTATTAAACTGAAACTAAACCCCAAATTTATAGACCGCACATTTCTGGTCAAATTTGGCGAGGGGGTCGCAATTTTTTTCCAGAAACGGGCGAGGGGGTCGCAACGATTCCATAGACAAAAGCGGTCTATGTTTCTGAGTGAAGTCACACCTTTTGGGGGTTTAAAGGCGATCTGGTTGCACCTGTTACGCCAACAAGAGTGACCTCATCCCTTGTTCAAGCCCGATAAGTGCGACCTACCCCAGATTTGGGGTTTTTTTGATCCTGAGTCAGATTTGATCGACAGTAACCTGTACTCTGGCCAAACAGACTCAGATTTTCCTTGTAGAGGCTTCGGCAACAATAAAAATAGGAAATAAACTAGATTTAACCTAGATATGAAAGGAAATTTTAAAAACTACGGCATAAATTGAAAAAACTTGAAATTTAAAAAATTTGGACCAGGGATCCTGTGGGATCGACCTGGTATGGTCGCCAGTTCTATAGCATGGATTTCTCCTTGCTATAGGGGCATGAATGGCTCCCTTCTGTATATAGGATAGAAGGTTAGGTTCCTACATGTGAAAATGCTGAAAATAAAGCGAAATGGATAGAAAGCAAAGACAAAAAGAAAATAGTGGTCGTGAGCCCCTCTGTAGACAATGTTAGGGCTTCACCTTGGCTACCTGCAAACAATTATTAAGAAAAAAAAAACCTACAAAACATGTTAATAGACAAACCTGCAAACAAACATGGGTCAGAAATAAAAAACTACTAAATAAAAATACATAAACAAAACAAGATTATACCTCCTTTGGTGAAATGGGCCACCATGCCCTGGCTGGAAAGAAGCACCTCCCTATCTCACTCAGCAATGGATGAGGAGCTTGGATTAATGGGGAGAATGGATGGAGGAGAGAGGGATGTGGCTGGCTTGAGAGGCAAAGGTGTCTCAAGGCATTCACGGGCAGCATAACAGTATGCAAGAGAGGTGTTGTTTTAGAGTGACCCCTGCCCCTCCTTTTATAGCTTTCTTGGGGACTTTTAGGGTTTTAAGCCCTTGGTCAGGGATTTAGCCCCTTTTTTGGGTTTTTAGCCCCTTTAGCCCCAACTGTAGCTCCTTTTAGGGTTTTAGGCTCCTTTTTGTGGTTTTTAAGCCCTTTTACTCATTTTTAAGCCTTTTTTAGGGTATGGGGGTCTAATGGGGTGTTACAAAGGTCATGTATGGGTGTCCTTGGGTGGTGTTGGCCGTGTAGAGCTGAGTGAGGGATTTTTTGGGTTAACATGGGGGTGAATCAGTATTTCTATCTTATTACTAATTTAACCACTTATTAAATCTATCTTTAAATACACATAAAACAACAAGAATACACAGAACACAATTTTAACGTGGAATCCCAATAGGTTAAACCACCAATACGTCCTATTACTGCAAAATGTTTATGTACAAATAGTTTTTCCTACTGCTATAGAGAAGGATGGTATTACACCCTATTTACCAATACCAATTGGAAGGAGGCTATGACCCCCTGGTTTATCAGCTACAACACCCTATTTACCAATTCCAATTGGAAGGAGGATACAACCCCCTGTTTGATCAACTATGACTGAAAGGATGCTATAACAACCTATTTACCAATGCTAATTGGAAGGAGGCTACAACCCCATGGTTTTTCAGCTACAACTGAAAGGAGGAAACAACCCCCTGCAGGCATGTTTCCTGCTCTAGGGCCGCCCTGCCACGCTGATATATTTCTCATGATTTCTATCCCACTGAATTCTATCACACCCACTGGTCTCTAATTCTGATAATTCAATTTGAACTGCATAGCTCTCTTCCTTCTTACTCAGGCTGTTGCTTAAATACTTCTCAGCGTCTAAGCTTCTTTCAATAATTGAATATCTTCAAACTGAGCAAACACACCTTTCACTATTGCACCCTTTCAAATCTGAATATCACACCTTCTAGAACATCCTTTCATGTTCTTCCATTAGTCCTGCACCTCAGAAATGATTTTCGCAACTTGGAAACCATTTTCGCACCTTTGTCCAACGTTTGCAGGTTCTTTTGCACTGCCAAACTTCTTTCTGCAGGATAAAATTCCTGATCTAATTAGAGTCATTGATCTTATCTCTAATTCAATCCTGGCCATTGATCTAACCATCGATTTCTTCCTCAAAATCGCCTTTCCGCACCAAGATTATGTTTCAACGATTTCCCACTGTTGGTCTTCATCAAGATTTTCCTAACCGTCGATCTCCAGATTTTGGGATGTAGGATGCATGATGTAGACTGTCTGATTTTGTCTTTTTTCAAACTCCTTTCCACAATATTCTTTCCGCAAGCTCCTTTCTGCAAGATCCTTTCTATAAGCTTCTTTCCGCAAGCTTCTTTCCGCAATTTTTCTTCCACACCATCGATCTGTTTTAGCGGAAATAACTTCAGCAGTCTAATCTTTCCATATTGTGGGATGTGGGATCTGGGATGTGTAACATTTTGACTTTCTACAAGATCCTTTCAACAATTTTCTTCCACTCCGTCGATCTCTTTTAACAGAACTAATCTCAACCATCCAATCTTTATCTTTTGCGGAACTTTGGATTTTCTGCCTAACTATTGGATTTAATTCTCAACCATCAGATCTAGTGCAGGATCAATGCCCACCGTCTGATATTGATATTTTTCAGAATCTTTAGCCTTCTTGCCTAATTTATATAAAATTTGATCTTCACCATCAAATCTAGTGTGGGTCACTCCCTATTCGTCCATTCTAGAACTAATGTGGATCTACTTTCTATATTTGTGAATTATACAAAAACTGATCCTCATTCATCGGATATCATGCATATAACTATTCCACCTCATCATCATGACATGTCATCACTACCTTCGTCTATGCCACCTCATAATCGTGCCATTTTTTCTTTACTTTGACTTATGCTGCATTAAATTTGCCATGGTATCTTTTGCTTATCCTTTGTACTTAATAAGCAACTTTGCCATCATATCCACTGGTTATTCCTTTTTCATTCATGAACACCTTTGACATCAATGACAACTTATATACTCAACATGAAGTTTCTTGGGTTTAGAGAAATCAGCTCATTCTCTAGATGATAGATCCTCAAGTTATATTGCTTATCAAACAGAGTAGCAATTTGATCCCAAATCTCCTTGGGAGTCTTCAATCCAGTGATGTGGAAGAGGATATCTCTAGAAATTGAAAGGAACAGAAATCCATATGCTTCATCAAGCTTATTCCAATATTTTTCTTTGTCAACAACATGATTTGGCTTGACCTCCATGTCCATTGTGAATCTGTAGAGTCCTTTGGAGCACAGTTGAATCTCCATGTACTCCTTCCATTGATGGTAATTGAAAGGAGTGAGTAGATTCAAAGAAGAGGCCATGATGCTGTTGTAGCGAATACAGTGAAAAACCTATAAGAAACTTGCAAAAACAAAAAAAGGCACCGTAAGGTTGGACAACTTGCACTTTTGGAGTTTTCTTCACACCCGGCATAGTCAATCAAGCAAACTTGATCAACAATTCCTTTGCCTAGAAATTATGTGGTAAACTCTCTACTTCTGGTTTAGAGCTGGAATGTTTTAGCTTTTTGCTCAAATTGCATCATAGATCCATCAAGGAATCTGTTGAAGAAGAAGAGCCTTGTCTCACCATGGCTCTGATACTATAAGCAAATTGAGTCATGGTAATCTGAGGACCAAGAGACACATCTTATAGAAGATTCAAGGATCAATTACACATAACAATGACATGAAAACACTGCAACTAGGAGTTGCAGTTGTATAGATGTTATCATTAATAAAAAAAGTGATACAATGTGTTACACTAGAATGAATAGCCAGGCAATTCGAATTCCAAGGAGGTCATTTGAATTGCATACATGAGAGTGGCTTAGATGTCATTTAGCCACACTAGAAACATCAGTTAACCACTAATCACAACCATAACTTACTCTAACTGAATTGGAGGAAGTAAAGATTAAGTCTAACTAAATAGAACTCAACTACATGTCAATCAGTAGGTGAGGGAGCATGTTTGACTTCAGTTAGATGAGATCAACTGAACTGAACTGAACTGAGTAATCAGACATTGTTGGAGGCGCCTTAAATCACTCCAATTAACTAAATATTACCAAAAATAGGCAAAATAATGATGGAGACGCCTTTACAATTGTAGTTTAACTTAAACTAGGTGAGATAACAATTAGTTAAATGAATTGGGGCACTTAGGTCATGCACATCAACCCATATTTTCTCCTTGATTGAAGGAGGATGTTCAGTTAGTCTCCCCGATTGAAGGAGGAAGTTCAGTTAGTCTCCTCAATTGAAGGAGAAGACACAGTTATCTCCCTGATTGAAGGATGATGATCCAGTTGATGATGCAATCACATATTCAACCCAATAAATTAGGATAAGTGGTAAATTAGGCCAATTAGGCCAAATAATGATGTGTGGGTTGGAAAATGACTTTAACATCAAGTAAACTAAAATATGACTCATTGAACTTTGCAACTTGTTAGAGTTGGAGAATGTGAATGCCCCTGTATCATTAATATTGTTGTTGATTTCTTCAATGTCTCTTTCATAATCTTTGCACTATATTTTACCCCACATATCTTCCTTTTTATTGAGCTACCCTCCATTAGATATTCCTTCCAAGACCTTGTTGAGAGTTTGAATGTTGCAAATACCTAGGCCTGTTGAACCTTTTGGAAGACAAACTTTGTTCCTAGCCACAAGAGCCCATTTTATTTATTTTATAGTATTCCCTCACCCCTCCCTCTCATTCTCCTAAAAAAATGATATCTGAAGGCTTTATATGACATTAAGAATTTGGGATGCTATCATGAATATCAAGAGTATAGCATGACTTCAACTAAAAACAATTATTTACCCAAGCTGGTCAATTAATTAGTTTATGCTCTTTGTTTTGGTCAATTCCATTCCCACTATTATCAAATGTTATTCCAATAGATTTTCCAATAAACAAGTTATGCTTAATACACACTTGTAGTTTATTTCTTTCTTTCTGGATTATGCTAAGAGAAGATGCAAAATAATCTAATCCCATCTAAGCATGAATAAGGAAAACAACTAAAGATAAGAGAGATTATTTCACATAGCTTTTAATCCTTTCATTTCATGAAGTTGTGGACACCATTACATCTTATAAATTTAAATTTTAGAGGTGATGACCACCATGGAAGTGATGTTATTGTATATTTTGAATCTTGATTCTCATGAATGCCACTTTTTCTACAAAGTATTTTGGCAATGAAAAAATGTAGATAAAAAATTAGATTTTAAATACATAACAAATCTAAACTCATATTTATCTTGATGTTTTAATGTATAATTTTGAAGTTAATCATGGATGGGTTTTCTTTACTATGTTCAAATTTTCTAGCCTCACTCAGAATTCATGTCATCATGGATACATTACAAATTATACTAATTTTATTTCTCTTTTCTCATGCAAGTTTCATTTTGGGTTTGTAGATTTATTTTATACTTTAATTTTGAAATATTCAATGAGATGTCAAGTAATGGTCGTGGAAAGAAAGAATAAAAATCGAGGGATGTATTATCATACTTTTAGAAGCCTCAATCCAAGAATCAAGATTCTCTTAATGATTCAAACTATTTTGAGCAACCCCTCAATGAGAGAGATTCCAACACTTCTGAGAATGCATCTAATAACCATATAATGGATGATAGAACTGGTTCCTCTAGTGAAAAAAGTGAGAGAAATGCGATTCAGCCAGAAATTGGCAATGATAATTTTGAAGGTTTTTCCTTGGGAGGCAACACAAATTATTCACAATCACAAAAAATGAATAAATTCCAATGGGACATAGAGAGACAATTCCAATCAGAATGGGCCTCAAAATTTCATTTTTTTGAACCAATATTAACTCCAAAAAATGAGAAGGTAGATTGCGAGAAGTTAAATGCATTGTATGTTGTTGGAAACTGGGAAAGGTAGTAAAATTGCAGATGGAGTTAGATAGAATAGAGAAGCATGCGAGAAATATTTATGTCAAGAAAATTGAAAATGGTGAGGATAAGTCTATTCCCAAATGGAAATATTCTGAGGAATTTTGACATGTCAAATATGAAGAAGAATATAATAAATACTTTAATAAGTAAGAGTAAACTTGAGGAAACTGGAGGGACTATCACATCTCTATTTGGAAAAAAATGGAAAGAAATTTAATATCCAAGAGGACACAATTAAGAATTGTACTTCACATCTTATCTATAGGTATCCCTATGACATATTATCTAGATTATAATAACTATGTATCTTTTGTTTAAGTATCAAGTTTTCCACCTTCTCACTGGTCTGTAATGAGTGGTTGGGATTGTGCAAGATATCTAGCTCAAGTAGAAAAGGATGATTTGAAAGAGAAGAATGCAAATGCTAGGTTTTTTTTCACTATATTTGGATGGAGTTACAAATTTTGATAATAGTTCATGGATATGAATGAGTATTTATATGGTTAATAATCATATTATGCATTCATGTCTACTTGGGATTCAAAATATGAAGAAGAGTTCTATAGGTGGAAATATTTATGAACTTGCTATTAGGGCTTTGAAGGAAATTGGTGGTATGGATGATTTAATGATCGCAAAAAGGTTGGTATGTGTTGGAGTAGATGGAGCATCAATCATGGAAGGACAAAGGAATGAACTTTGTGTCAAACTACAACTATTAGCTTCATTATTTATGATCAGTATTCATTGTATTGATCATAGGATGAATCTTGCATTTAAAATTGTAAGCAAGTTTCCACTAGTTTCAAAAGTTGAAGAACTTGTACATCAGACTCATGCATACTTTTTTCATAGTCATAAGTGATTTAAAAAGTTTCAACAATTTACAAACGATATTATAGAAGGAAAAAAACTATTACAAGACGTTGATACAAGATAGATTTCATTGAATGGATCAGCTCAAATACTATTTAATGAGTACCAATCATCGGTAGGGGTGATGTATGAACATCACTTCAGTGTAGACAAAGCTCAATATCTTCTCTTTCGACTAACTGATATAGAGACATTATTAACATTGGATGGAATTATTTATTTGCTTCATGAAATGAATGTCCTTTCGAAAATGGCTCTTATTCGTACAATGTGTATTTCAGAGAACAAAAATGCAAGGACATTGACATGCCTTCCAATGGATAATTTGTATACGATGTCAAAGTATTTTATAGGTCCAACATTTAATGGTTGGACTACTCTCTTTGATATAGAAAATATTGAAAATTATTTGAATTTTTGATGAAAAAGGGAGACTATGTATGTCGGTGCATGGGTATATGGTTCCATTTCACTGTGTTAGTAAGATGGGACAAAACACCAAAGATTGTTGTGTGTCAAGAGACAAATTGATACAAATTATATTGTGATTTCAGTGAGACACAACTTGATACAAATTGCAAAATCATTATCATCGGAGATGAGAGAATGATTTCCGCGAGATGAATTATTGGAGGCCATGTGTTATATTTTTATCATTTAATCAATATGATCTAGGATCTTATCTAAAAGAATAACATGCATAGCAATAATCACAAGAGACAAGAGACACAAAGAATTTTCCTCGAGGAAACCATGAAGGAGAAAACCTTGCAACTTCCTCAGAGATAGAATGAGCACCAAAAGCAAAAGTAAAACCCAAAGACACAAATATGATCTCCGCCAACTGCTCTCTCTCTCACTTGTGCAAGATACTCCTCTCTCACTCATGTGATACTTTTGAGTGAGTTTTTGTTCCAAATAGAGAGTCTCACTCTCTATTTATACTTATTTTCCACTTGACTTTTACTCTTACAAGGCCAACCTTACTAGGAGAGTCTAATAAACATAATACCCCTCAACTATGGGGACTATTGCCCCGACTTACAACGGAGTGTTAAACTCAATGAATTTACATGACTTTATTATATTAATGACTCTCCCGATTGGAGGAACACAAATATTCCTTGGGGTATAATGAAATACAATAAGAAATATACAAGTGAATACATTTCAAAGTTACAAATACATCAACACTCTCTCTTAACTAGGAAGGTATTCTCTTGACACAATTCATCAACACAAGTCTTCATCACTAGATCATCATCTATTGGCAGGGGTTTTAGGTAAGTTAGTTGCACAGCATCACGACAGCTGTGCAAGCTCACGCGACACCATGCAAGGCCAGATCAGCATGATGGGCTGAAGGATAACCATTTTTGAATATTTAATGTATTAATTGACCACATTTTGTGGACATAGGTCATTAGTGGTTAGAAGTTAGTTAGAAGTGGACCTTTGATGTAAATGTGCAAGCCTATATATAGAGCTAGTTTTGCAATTGTATAATACACATGCTGGGAGATATGACACATAGAGACAAGAGAGATTCATGATCAGTGCGATACGAGTCTGAGTCAATATCTAAGAACGATTAGTCTGTTGCAATCTGTCTATGGTATTGATGGGTTTTCTGTGTTGAACACTCTGCGATCTGTCTATGTCAATTGTTGAATGTTGGGATGTAATCTCCTATTGTGGAGAAGAATTATCTATTTTGGATTTGTTGCTCAGAACTAATATGACATGATGGTCATTTCCTAAATGTTGTCTTCTATTTTCCTATTTTCGCAGCTGCGATGTAAAGGAGAACTGTATTGAGTCTGTTTATGATTTATTGATGTTGTTGCAATGAACTGATGATGCGATCTGTCCCAATTTTATTACAATTTTGATGAATAATGATGAAGCTGGTTAGAGTTGTTTTATGAACGATACTACTGCGATGAATGAATAATGCGATCTGTTAGATATGTAGTTATGAAAATGAACTGTGAGGACTATCTTAGTGCTATTGAATGACCTAGATTAATTTTATAGTGATGTTGTTGAAGCTACGGATGCCATATATTCCCTTCTTATTGTTGGAAACTCAGTTCTGACAGCTCTCCCTTGAGTTCCTTGAGTGATACCTTGTCCACTCTACGAATGTTGCTGGCAAGGTAAAACCTATCTGGGTCGATGCTCAGGGAGATCACGCTGGTTGGGTGTTGATAGAGTGAGAACCCCTATCAATGAGGATTTGTTGGTGGGTTTTGACCAACAAATGGTTCTGTTTCCGTGGGCCAAGAAATTTCAAGTTCCCCCAACTACAATCGACATGGGAATTGACGAAGTGAACCTGTTACTGTGGCCGCTCCATATTATTGCATTGGATCTTAACAAGCTACCTGCTCAGGCGCTTATGGAGCTGCAACATGTTGCTACCCAGGGAATTGGCGGATAGGAAGAAGGAGTTGAGCGATGGGTAGCTGCAGTCACAGAGTGCAATGAAGAAGCTGTGGAGCTGCATTAGGTTAGGGTGCAGCTGGCAGAAGAGAAGGTACAATAGATTGAGGCATTAAATATAGCACAGGCTGAGATGTAGTGCAAGGCTGTTGAGAAAATCACTGAGCTGAAGAAGGCGCAAGACCGCCTTATCATTGAGAAGGTGAAGCTGTGCACAAGTTGTAGCGAGGTTGAGCAAGCTATCGATGAGTCCTATCAACATATATTTGAGAGCATAGCCAAGCTTACTGTAGTCGCTAAGGCCAAGCGACTTGGGGAAACTATTGTCAAGCTTCAGGACACCAATATTCTGCTCAATTCCTTGGTACATCCAGACATGACGCCAAAGTAGGTTTTCAAATGGAATACTAATATTGAGGAGATAGTATCCCAGTTCAAAACAATGGAGCAATAAAAAAAGACAATCATGGAGGCAACGACGCAGTTCTGGTACAAAATTTTCCAAGACGAGTAGCTTGACTAGTTGACCGCACAGGCGCAAGAATCCAAAGGACAGTTGATGACACTGAAGATGGCGCTACAAGTACTACTGCTCATGGTGGATATTATGTGGTCTAAGGAATTGAAGGAACTACAGCAGAGAGCTTCTCATGCCTAAGAACGCCAACAAAAGTGCCATGCCCAATCGGATGAGTTTCAAGAAGTTGGTGGGCAGCTAGCTATCAAAGTAGTCGCAATGCTGTAGGCGATGCAAGAAAATTGGCAGATGGCCGATGGAAAGGTTGGGACAATGCACCCCATGCAGCAAGATTTGCTAAATTGTCAAAGCGCTACTGATAAATTCCAGCTCCAGGTTCGCGATATCTCACAGCAGTTTGAAGATTTCAAGGCCACGACATTGGCATATACCCTGTCAACCTGACATGGCTCGAGGACAAGCCACAAGACTGTGTTGGGGGCCTGTTGGCAGGAGTTTTGGGTAATTTAGTTGTGCATCGTCATAGAATCTATGCAAGCTCATGTGACACCGCGTAAGGCCAGATCAGCGTGATCAGTGGAAGGATAATCGTTTTTGAATATTTAATGTATTAATTGACCACATTTTGTGGACATAGATCATTAGTGGTTAGAAGTTAGTTAGAAGTGGACCTCGGATGGAAAGGCACAAGCCTATATATAGAGATAATTTTGAAATTGTACAATACACATGATGGGAGATATGACACATAGAGACAAGAGAGATTCATGATTAGTGCAATACAAGTCCAAGTCGTTATCTGAGAACGATCATCCTGTTGCGATCTATCTATGGTCTTGATGGGTTTTCTGTGTTGAACATTCTGCGATCTGTCTGTGTCAATTGTTGAATGTGGGAATGTAATCTCCTATTGTGGAGAATAATTATCTTATTTGTATCATTTTCTCAAACTAATATGACATGGCGGTCGCTTCCTAAGTGTGTCTTATGTTTTCCTATTTTCCTTGTTTCGATGTCAAGGATAAGTGTATTGAATCTGTTTATGATTTACTGATGTTGTTGTAATGAAATGATGATGCGATCTGTCCCAATTCTATTACAATTATGATCAATAATGATGAATCTTGTTAGAATTGTTTTATGAATGATACTCCTGCGATAACACTACTGCGATGAATGAATAATGCGATCTGTTAGATCTGTAGTTGTGAAATGAATTGTGAGGATTGTCTTAGTGTTGTCAAATGACCTAGAGTAATATGATAGTTATGCTTTTGAAGTTACAGATGCCATATCTTCTCTTCTTACTATCGAAAAATTGGTTCCAATAGCTCTCCCTTGAACTCCTCAGGTGAGACCTTGTCCGCTTTGCAAATGTTGCTGGGCAGGGTAAAACTTGTCTGGGCCAGTGTTCAGGGAGATCACACTAGTTGGGCATCAACAGAGTGAGAACCCTTATCGATGAGGATTTTTTGGTGGGTTTTCACCAACATCATCAAAGCTGGATTATCATCAAAGATGGATCATCATCATTGCTCCCGCTATCTCGAGAAAATGGTGCTATCTCTCAATTCTACTCATCATAGGAAGTTATACAGAGCCAACCCTTTTTCATTATGGATGTAGGTCTAAGCACTTATATCCGACCATGGGAGTTCTATCATGCCACCATGTCGAAAAGGCCCAACGCTTACATCTAACCATGGGAGGCCCATCCTGCCGCCATGTCAGAAAGGCCCAGCCTGCAACCATGTCAGAAAGACCCAACACTTACATCTAACTATGGGAGGCCCATCCTACTACCATGTCATAAAGGATCAACACTTACATCCACCAGCATGGTAGGACACACCTACTACCATCCAGGGAAATGATTTGCACTTACATATCACCATGGGAGACCCAGCTTGCCACCATGTTAGAAAGGTGCAACACTTATATCTAACCATGGGAGGCCCATCCTACCACCATGTCAGAAAGAATCAACACTTACATCCAACCATGGGAGACCTAGCCTTCCACCATGTCAAAAGGGCTTAACACTTACATCCGACCATGGGAGGCCTAACCTGCCACCATGTCAGAAGGGCTCAACACCTACATCCGACCATGGGAGGCCCAGCCTACTGGCATGTTAAAAAGGCTATGCACTTACATCCAACCATGGGAGGCCCAGCATACCACCATGTCAAAAAGGCATAGCACTTATATCTGACCATGGGAGCCCCAGCCTACCACCATGTCAGAAAGGCTCAGCACTTAAATATGACCATGGGAGACCTAGCCTGCTACCATGTTGAAAGGGCTCAACACTTAGATCTAACCATGGGAGGCCTATCCTGCCACCATGTCAGAAGGGCTCAACACTTACATCCAACCATGGGAGGATCAACCTGCACCATGTCGGAAAAGCTCTCGGAATCATCACTTCCCCTTGGAGGGAACCTCGATATGAAGAACACCATGCTTCTATTTGAAGTCCTCAAACTTCACTCTATCCATTTATAGCATATAATCACATTAGGGCTGATTACATCTAAGGATAACCTATGATATTTTCTAGGATTGATTACATCTGAGGACAATATACAAGACTGATTACATCTGAGCAACCTACGAGCTTCTCTGGGATTTTATGCTTAGATAACCTGTCTCACCGACTATGCTAGAAATCATCACTCCCTCTTTCGATAGATATCTATATGGATCACATACTTGAGCTTCACTGCTCCTCTCTGCATCATAAAAATGCAAGTCAGATCAATCAAATCAAATAGCAGCTTTCAAAAGAAGCATATTACCTCACAAATAACTGAGAAAGTGGCAACATATTTTTCCTTTGTTGTACTCAACGCGATGCAGGACTCCATCCTACCAAAACAATATCCCATACTAGATCTCAAACTAAAGAAGAAACCCAAGGTACTCTTATTCTCAGTGGCGCTACCAATCCGAATCAACATAACCATGTAGGTTAGTCTTTTGATTTGCATCATACTTGAGCCCATACTAAACTATACCCTTCAAGTACCTCACTGCATGCTTTGCAACCATCAGGTGAACATGTCTCAGATTCATCAGGAACTAGCTCAATATGTTCACAACAAAGAAAATATCTAGTATTGTATTAGTCAGGTACATCAAGGACCCAATCATCTGACGATACAACATGGCATCAACTGAATTTGACAAAGCATCACTCAATAGCTTCAGGTTCGATGCCATAGATGTGGCCATGGCCTTGCATTCCATCATCCTGAACCTCTTCAGGATCTCCACTACATACTTCCCTTATCCAAGGGAGATTCCATCCACACTCTGCCACACCTCCATGCCTAGAAAGTAGTTCATCATACCCAAGTCCTTCATCTTGAACTTGACAACAAGTCTTCTTCTTGCATCTATAATGAGTTCCTCTTTTCTTGTTAGGAACAGGTCATCCAAATATTACAGGAGCATCATTGGTCTTTCACCTTCAACCTTGAGGAAAAGGTTGGAATCTGCTTTACTCTTAGTAAACCCTAGAGAAATCAGTAATCTGTCCATCCTATCATACCATGTCGAACCTTGGGATCTTTTGCAGTCACTCCCTCTGAAAAAGAGCATCATTCTCCGGTTGCCTTCCATACTCTAGATATTGAAACATTATGTACTGGATTGAGAAGTAGCTTCCTCTGCTACTAATATTTCCTTGTATCCCACGATGTTTACATATACTGCATGCCGGATCTTATAGATCCATATGGAAGACACTACTAACTTCCCTTCAGGTCTCGATACCGCATCCTAAACATCATTCTTCTTGAACTAGTTCTCTCCTTCCCTTTCTTTTTGGATACTTCTTCAGAGCTGGAAGGATCTGCATCAATGATGTCGCTCAACAGTGTCACATAACTGCATTGTGTCTAAGGTATCTTGCTTTCTTTGGATTATTCTTCATCTACCGTTCTCTTTATATTCTTCTAAATATTTTTATTTCACTGTGGAAGCTTCTTGGTTCATCTTCATGTATGCTAATTGGAGTGAATCTTGAACTCTTGTTACTTGTTCTTCGAAACAAGTTGCATTCTTCTTTTCATGTAGGCAATTGTACGTGATCGATTTGAGGTGTCCATCCTCGTTTCGGAGTTGGCTGATCTAGGGTTTGTTAGAGAAACCCTAATTTTTGAAACTTGGAATCTCAAAATTCTGATTGGATAGAAATATGGGCCTATTCAAGGTGAGTTTTCCAATGTAATCCTTTTCTGAAAATAGTGGAGGGTATCTCTCGGAACAGGAAGCCCTAATTTTCCAATTTCTTCTGTAGAAATACCTGATATTGTTTTTACGGTATCTCTGAAATTACTGCTCCTTTGTGTCTTAAACTTCACACTGAGGTATCCTTTTTTGTCCTATTTCTAACACTACATATTAGAGAAGAATTGGTTTCACCAATTGGGACTTATGCATGTTTTACCAAGGTGACTTGTTTCAGGACTGTTAAGAATAGAGAACTTGTACGAACTTCCACATGTCATTGTTTCAACTTCAGGGTCTGAAAATTTTACCACAAAAATTAAAGTATTTTCCCTATCTAGAACATTTTAAGAAATTACATTTGGAACTGTGTTGCCCGATATATATCAATTTTCCCTAGGTCTGTTGTTTAAGTCTGAATCCTCGGAGAGGATGGAACCCTGACTTGGAGGAATCATATCTCCTAGAATATAGCCAATATGAGGCTAAAAAGTTTACACAAGGTTAATCAGGAATTTATCGTCGGCCTATAGAATTTTAGGCTCGGGATCCTTCTCCAATCTCAAGATATAGAGAATGTACAAAAACTACTATTTTAGGGTTTTCAAGCACGAAACCCTAATTTCCATTTACTACCATTGCAACTATATTTTGGCTATACAATGAAACTTCTTTGATTCAGAAATTGATACCACCAATATGTGCACCCTAGTGAAGTGTGTTATCCTATCCCTCCTTTCTTGATGATCTATGGAGAGAACACCTTAAACTAGGAAGCCATAGTTCCCGTAGCTTCATAATGCCTTCTTTAAGAGAGGCTCTGATACCATGTTAGATTTTTATCATTTAATAAATGTGATCTAGGATCTTATCTGAAAGAATAACATGCACAACAATAATCACAAGAGAAAAGAGACAAATATTTTTCCTCGGGGAAACCATAAAGGAGAAAACCCCATAACTTCCTTAGAGATATAATGAGCACCAAAAGCAAAAAGTAAAACCCAAAGACACAAAGATGATCTCAACCAACTGTCCTCTCTCTCACTTGTGTGAGATACTCCTCTCTCATTCATGTGTTGTTGTTGAGTGAGTGTGTGTTCCAAATAGAGAGTCTCACTCTCTATTTATACTTGCTTTCCACTTCACTTTTACTCTTACAGGGCCGACCTCACTAGGAGAGTCTAATAACCCTAATACCCCTCAACTGTGGGGACTATTGCCCCGACTTACAATGAAGGGTTAAACTCAATGACTTTACATGAGTTTATTATATTAATGACTCTCTCAATCGGAGGAACAAACATCTTCGTCTGGTATAATGAAATACAATAAGAAATATACAAGTGAATACATTATGAAGTTACAAATACATCAACACCATGTATGTGGTATACCCTCAATATTGGAACACTAAAAAAGATATAGGCACTTTGAAAGCTGAATTTTTAGCAAAATATAATATTTTAGTGTACAACTTTGGTAGGATTGTCAAGGTACAAGGAGAAGAGATTTGAGGTATATTAGATTCATCAAAATTATATTAATAAGCCTCTTTATTTGCTCAAACAATGTCAGATAAATATCATGTTTTGGTGAAACGTATAGAATATGGTGCAATAATCAAATTATGGACGATTTTAGGTGAAAGTCAATATTTACAAGAAAAGATGTCAGAGTATTTCAAATTAGTCGATTTATGTCAAACCATGACTTTGGGATCAGTGGAGAATGAGAGAATGTTTAGTGCACTATCATTCTTGAAGTCAAAGTTGAGGAACAATATTGATAAGAATATGGATACATTTTTAATACTATATGTAACAAAGTATGGCATTACCAATTTTCCATTCAGTAGAGCTCTAGCACTTTGGCGATTAGATTGTGAGAGAAGAGGAGAATAAGAAATAACAAAGGTTTCCAATTAACTTGATATAGAAGATAATGTTTTGGAGTCCTATAATGATATTTCATTGACAAAATTCCATGTTCAAAATGTAGAAAGTGAGGTTTTACATGGGAATTGGGAATTTGATATCCCACAAGATATTATCTAAATTAATATACATTGGCAATTTGGAAGTGTATAATAATGAATGCAATTTAATAGATCATGTGATTCTGGTTAGTTTAACTTTGATATTACTCTATTTTTGGAGTAGGTTGGAAAAAAAGAAATTCTTGATGGGGGAAGGATTACCATATATAAAATTGAATTTTCATTTTAGGTAAAAATAGCTTCTATAGTTTATACTCTGTATTAAATATAATAATATTGGAGTTACATTTCCTTATGCAATCTATTTGAAGTTTGATGTTTTGATAGTTAAATAACACATTTTTTTCCTTATATGTGAAAGGAAATGAAGTTTGGACATATCTAATTATAGATAGTGTCCTTAGTATTAAAGGTTAAATAATTAATTTAACAATACTTTCGCTTAGCAAGAATGAGCTCATTCAAAAGTTAAAACTCTCTAACTTTGATATCTTGGAAAATATTAATGGTTTGTTTTTTCTTGCATTTCGAGCATTTTTTCAAATTTGAAACTTTGTGTTTATTTTGGTTAAATTTGTGGAAATTAAGCTCAGTGTTAGTACAATTGAACTCACAAGAAATTTCTATAATACAGGGAAATATCCACTCAAAATTAGAGACCGAAATTGATGCATAAAACTAACTTGCATTGCATAAGTGTACATTATCCAAAATTATAAAATAATAGGTTTTCCAAATATATAATTACATCATAGATTTGAATGCCTAAGGAGGCAATTTGAATCCTCACAATAACAGGCTTACTAAAAGTCAAAAATCCCCTCTAGGTGCATAAAACACTTTCCAAATCATTCCAGGAAGGTCACGAATTAGCTGAATGATGTATGTAATATTATAATTGATGGGAAATCAATATACTCATGATTTCAAGAGAGAGAAATAATGAGGATGATTTGTTCAAAAAACAAGGTAGTTTCCATGTGACTAGCTTTCACCCTTTTACTGTAAAGCTGATGAAAAGCAGTCTAAGTCTGGATAACGTAGGAAAGCGCACTGACTAAAATGGGAAATCTATATAATTGGAATAATATTATCTAAAATTTGTGAAGGGATCTCCTAGATGTAGTTATGGAAAGTGTTGACCAAGAATTGCAAGTGGATGCCAACTAGTTAGTCTAGGACCTAGTAAATTAACCATAAAGATTAATAAATGTATCCTAAGTATGGGAATATGTTTTTTATTATTATAAAACACCCCATTAATATTGAATTATGTTAAATATTAGAAATATATCATAAATATAGGTCCTAGAAACTAGGCTTAGTCACCCTTTACATACTGCTTGTCCATAAAAACAAGGAATGAGGCAAAACCACAAGGGAAAAATCCTCCCTCAAAACATGAACATGAACCAATTTTTGTGAAATCTTGTATTCAATTATTATTCACCATGTGATCATCTATCCCAAGTAGTTATTTGATATTACTGAATGTATTCTTAGAGAATTCCTTGGTGAATTTGTATGCAACTTTCTAAGATGATGCGCAATAGTGAAGATCAATGATCTAATCATGCATAAGTCCTTTGATGTAGTGCATTTTCATCTCTATGTGTTTGGTTCGTTTCATATGTACAGGGTCTATTGAGATTTGAATAACACATTGATTTTCAAAAAATATGATTGTGGAAGTGCCAAACTCAATCCCAAACTCTCCAAGTATGCATTGCAACCATACACATTGAGTAGTTGGATTTACAACTCCTCTATATTCTTCCCCTATAGAAGAAAGTGAAATGGAACTTTGATTTTAACTTGAACCACTGATTATTCCATCTACAAGAATAAACATATATCCATAAGTTTATTTTGTATCAGTGTTATCACCATCCCAATCAGAGTTAGTAAAACCAACTAACTCTAGGTCAGATTTTGCAACATAGTGAATCCCATGTGTCTTTGTTCCTTGTACAAAGTGCAATATTATATTTGATTCCCTCCAATGTATATTATGTGGCTGCTACATATGTATAAATTCCAAAATTGGTGCATAATAAACATCATGTTGAGTGTGAGCCAAATAGAGAAGAAAACCAACTATTTGTCTGTACATAGTATTGTTCACCAAGGGAGTTGATTTTGCTTCTTCAAGCTTAACTCCTGAGAGGAAAGGAGTCTTGATTGGCTTGGAATATTTCACGTTGAATTTTTTTAGCAGGTATGAAGCATATTTGGACTGATGTACTTTGATTCCAAAATCTTATTGAGAAATATCAAGCCCCAAAAATTGGCTAAATAGTCCCAAATCCATAATGGAGAAGGCATGGTTCAAAGCATCCTTCGAGGAAATTTATTTCATGGAAATTCATGTCATAAAAAAGGTCATAAACATAAAATACAATAATAATTATTGAACCATGAATCAGATTTAAATATACATTTGGATCAGACTTTCATCTACAAAAGTTTTGTGATATCAAAAATCCACCAATCTTAACATACCAAGCTTTGGGAGCTTGTTTTATCCCATATAGTGATTTCTTCAACCTACACACAAGAGATGGGTTAGTAACAAAAAATTTTGTATGCTTAATATATATATATTCTTTGATATATCCATGTATAAATACACTCTTCACATCCATGTGATGTACCTCCCATTGCTTGCTACAATGGCCAAAACTAGTCTTATAGAATCCATCTTTGCCACTGGTGCAAAGGTCTCATTGTAGTTAATGCTTTGGAATTGGGAGAATCCCTTTGAAAATAAAATTTAAATATAATTAATAGGATATCCATTAACATAAAAATTTGTCTTGAATACCCATTTGCACTTCACTATCTTCCTACCTCGTGGGAGATTGACTAGATCCCATGTCTCATTCTTCTGGAGTGAACGGATATTTTCCATATTGGATATTCTTAATATTATTCATATGTTTGTGTATAATATTTAATCATTATATAAAACTTATTATCAAATCATGGGTCTTTTAAATAAAGGTAACTCTCAAATAGAGATCTAGTTCTTCTAGAACCACTAGGATTCCCAACTAGTTCCCCAACTGCTTGAATAATATTTTTTCCCACTTTGGTCTTGTAGGAGTGTTGGGATATGAAATTAAATAGTAATTATCAGGAATATCATAATCATAAAACTTATTAAAGTCTTCACTTACAATCATATGTGGTAGTGGTGAAGAGGATTCTCCAAATTTTGTTGCTGGCATAACTTCTTCTTCAAACTGAACACTCCTTTCAATGAATTATTTTTGAG
Organism: Pseudotsuga menziesii; assembly: GCA_001517045.1. Taxonomy (NCBI): domain Eukaryota; kingdom Viridiplantae; phylum Streptophyta; class Pinopsida; order Pinales; family Pinaceae; genus Pseudotsuga; species Pseudotsuga menziesii. The sequence goes on from LPNX010662518.1 coordinate 509,132, forward strand.
TGCTCATTCTGATTATATTTTACCCTTTGGAATACTATTGATACACAAAAAATAGGAATTATTTACTTTGGGGTTCCAAATCCTTTCTCTTTTAAGGTGGAATTGTATCCCAAGATTTAGAGCCAAAAATCCTGAAGTGTGACACATGAGGATTGTGTCCACTCCAAGATTAAAAGGAGTGATTCCATCAAAGGATTTATGAGGAACCGTATTATGGATATAGGTTGCACAGTTTATTGCTTCAGCCCAAAAAATTGGTGGAAAATTTTTAGACTCCATTATGTAGGTGGCCATCTCTTTGAGATATCTATTCTTCCTCTCAACAACACCATTTGGCTTAGGTGTGTAAGGAATAGACTATTGCGTATGGATACCCATATTTTCACAAAATTGTATGAATTTAGACTTGAAATATTCACGACCATTATCATATATGAGTACTTTGAGCTTTATTCCACACTCATTCTCCTCTAGTGATTTAAAACCCTTAAAGTGGTCAAAAAATTATGACTTGTGCTTGAGGAAGAACACCCAACAATATCTGGAAATTCCATCAATGAAGGTTAGGAAATATTTAGCTTGACTCATTGACATATGAGGGAAAGGAACAAATATATAAATGTGAATAATCTCAATGGGTGCAGATGTTTTCTCATGACTGTCTCTCTCATACTTATGCTATGGTTGTTTTCCTAAGATGCATCTTTGACAAACACCTTTAGAAAACTTGATTCTAGGAAATCCTATGACCATGTCTCTATCACATAAATAATATAAATACTTTTATTTTAGATGGAAAAACCTTTCATGCTATAGCTTGCTAGCTTCATTACCATAAATGAGGAGAGCATAGGGGTTTGAGAAGGGCATGAAGTGTGAGAACTTGTACACTTTGGAGATGTCATCAACAAAACCTTTTTCTATGACTCTACCATTCAATATTTCAGTGATTTCAACATGATTGGGATTTAATAAAACCTTCTTAGGAGACCCAGTATGGGTCATCTGATATAATGACAAGAGGTTGACAGCAGGACCTGGGACACACAAAACATTATTTAAGGAACCATGGTCAAGATCTATTCCACCCTTCCTTTCCTTTCAGTTTCAGAATCATATCCTAATACAATCTTAGGACAATTCAAAGCATTAATAGAGAAGGCCTCCCTTGTCGAAACCATGTGCCTTGAAGCTCCAGAATCAATGATAAAGGAAGGTGATCTTACAATGCTTTCAACCATGGCATTAAATCTTTCCTTGTCTTCAAATTTTGATTCTCTCTCCTTCTTCTTTGTGCCTTCATGAAGATAGATGTTTTCTTTTAAAGGTGTTGACCCAACATATAAATTTATTTCTTCATGAAAGATATCTCTAGATGGAATACCTTACCACAATACGCACACTTGCTCATTTCACCTTTACCTTTCTTCTCCTGGGAATTATTCTTGGAAATTGAACACTCCTCATGAGACTTGGACTTGTATTTCTTTTTATAAATATGTTTCTTTGGATTATCCTTTCCTTACCTTTGGAATCCATATTTGAGTCTCCAGTAACCAAAGCTTTATCTTTGGAAGGTTTAATGGTGCCCATCATGACCAACTTATCTTGCTCCTAGGTCAATCTTGCTCCTAGGTCAAGGATTCCATGAAATCTGCAAGTAAAGGAATCTTCCAGTTTTTAAATATCAACTTGGTGGCATGGAAGGTCAATACAAACACAAAATAGTCAGGAAAAATCTTCAAAAGTACGACCAAGACTAGTTTCCCATCTTTCTTTTCAATACCACACTCCTTTAGTTGAAGACTAAGAGCTTTAAACTTAAATAGACTTGTAAGGGATTATAGTTTATTGGACTCATTGAGATGATATAATTCTCCAATTGATGTCCCTTAATTCATCTTCCTTTCCAAATAATGTTTGGATTTTCTCCAATAATTCATTTGGTGATGTCAATCCATCTAGATGGAAAAGAAGGTCTATGGAGATACTGTGACACAAGAGACCATAAGCCTCATTCCTCATGTTGTTCCACTTGATATTCTCTACTATTGAATTAGTCTCAGCCTCAATTTCTATGGTCAATCTAAAGAGGCATTTTCCCCTCATCAAAATATCCATTGTTCCTTCCATTCGAAGTAGTTGAATGGAGTCAAGATGATATGGTGAGATTGATCCATTTCTTCATCAACTACGTCCTGAGGTAAACTGAATGTGCTCCTTGTGAGATTGATGATCGATCTTGAAATCAAAATAATAGAGGATAATAATCAAGATAAATAGGATCTTATACCATGTGGAAATTAATCCCAGTCTTAGTACAGTTGAACTCACAAGAAATTGCTTAAAGAAATGCAAAGATCCACTCAAAATTGGAGACCAAAATTGGTGCATAACACTAACTTGCATTGCATAAGTGTACATCATCCAACCTTATAAAATAACTATATTTTCCAAATATATAATTACATCATCTATTTGAATGCCTAAGGGTGGAAGTTGAATCCTCACAATATCAGGCTTACTAAAAGTCAAAAATCCCCCTGGGTGCATTAAAAACTTTCTAAATCAGTCTAGGAAGGTCTCAAATTAGATGAATGATGTATGTAAGATGATAAGTGATGGAAAGTCAATATAATCATGCTTTAAAGAGAGAAAAATAAGGAGGACGATTTGTGCAAAAAACAAAGCAGTTTCCATGTGACTAGCTTTTACCTTTTTACTTTAAAGATGTTGAAAAGAAGTCTAATTATGGATAAGGTAGGAAAGCACACTTACTAAAATAGGAAGTCTATATAGCTGGTAGAATATTATACAAAATCTATGAATGGAGCTCATGTATGTATTTATGGCAAGTTTTGACCAAGTGGTGCAAGTGGATACCAACTAGCTAGTCTAGGACCTAGGAAATTAACCATAAAGATTAATAAATGTATCATAAGTATGGGAATGGGTTTTTGATTAATCTAACAAAATTTATTTTTATTACCTTGATACTTGAGTGTAGTTTGAGCCCTTTGTACTAGCTTGATTAGTTTCATAAATGGCTTGTTTGTTTCTTAAATTTGGATTGTATTTATTTTTCTTAGTTTTTTCATTCCCTTAATACTTGATTGTGATTTGAGCGCTTTGTAGCCCTTTATAGCGTTCAATGTTTTTTTATAATTATCATTGTTCTCTTTCAATATTTGATGTTTTGAGGAAATATGCTTGTATTTCATTTCACTTTGTTGCTTGACTTAAGCATCTTCACCATTTAAATTTTAGAATATAATATGTTTACTTTATATTTTCTTAGAAAAGACATGTTGGTATTTAGAAATGGAAATGATATATGAGTTGCTAAGCAAAGAGAAAAATGGTCTATGCACTAGATTACTACGTTCCTATGGATTAAACATAGGATACTTATTGGAAATGAGACCGACATTCATAAAATGAAATTATACTTTTGATTTCATGACTAAAAGATCATTACATGTGGCCTCTAGAATTCTAGCTATATTTATAAATTCCTTGATAAACTTTAGTCATTGATCACATAGTAATGTTAGACTTCAAGTGGTATTGGTCACTAACAAACCTTTGATTGTAATGTATGTGCAATAAAGATTGAAATAATATATTGAGGTGCGTGTTTCTAAAATTTTCCCTATTGCGAATCATACATAAGGGCTAACCTTTGTATTTTATGGAAAGTTTGTAAACTAAAAAACGGAGTTATTTTTTGTTTTAAAGTTTTGTGAGAGGTACATTTTTATGTTTCTCTTATAAAAATTATTCACCTTGATTGCATGTCATGCTAGAAAATGGCGACATCCTTGCTAGAAATATGTTAATGTCAATGTGGATTTTATGCAACCATCCATTTTTTTTGAGAGAGAGAATTGAGTCAAGCCTTGTATTTCGAGTAGTGATTCAAACAACTATTTTTATTGTAGCTATACCTTTAGACTGGGGGGATGATTGGGTCCAACATATTTTGTGAAAATTGACTATACATTGAATCTAGTATGATAAATGAGTTTCATATTTTGATAAAATGTTCAACTATAAATTGGAAATATTTATGAAATCGTCTCTCCATTTTATCTCTAACGAGGTTTGAACTTAGTAGCATACAAGTAGTTGTGATGAATAAATTCAACAATTTAGCTTGCAAGAGTACATGACATATAAAGTAAATACAACATTATCTAGGTAATTTTAGTAAGTCAAATTTTCTCAAGACTTTACAAGTTTTTATCCTTTAATGAAATATTTGCCAAAATTTACAGTACTTTTAATTATGTAAAATATTGGCTAAATATTCTACAAGTTTTTGTAATTTTGTGAAAGTTTCTTTATGATTTCACAAGATTTTATAATTTTTTAAAAGATTCGCCCATAGTTTACAAGATTTTATAATTCCATGAAATATTCACCAAAAATTTATAATATACATATTATATTATTAATAAAATAGCTTTCACACTTTCTCATGTATCTCGGGGATTCACCCATTTATTATATATATAAATTTAGGGGGGGTTCTTAAAATTTTCCATGATTCTCATCCACAATTTTTTTCCTCATTGTATCAAGGTGAGAAGTCTTTTGAAGTGAAATAACTATCCAGAACTATTTAAAGTCAAACGTTGTCTATAATGGAGATACTTGTTTCAAGTACAAGCATCATTCAAGTTATAGGTAGGGAGGCCCCCACTGCCATACCCATTTTCAAAGATGCACCCAAGGTTGTGTTGCATCATGTCCCTATCAATCCATCAAGGAGGAAGCAGATGACTAGTCATGTATTTTTTTTCTAAGTAGAGGTTCAAACCCATGCACGATGTTGAAGCTTTAGGATCGGGTTCAACGACCATATTTCTTGGATATATTCCATCGTAGAAGGATCATGCTCCCCATGTGGTAATTCACAAGAATTCCAAGTACTCAGTGGTTAAGCTAGTCATCCTAAAAGGCATGCATGTTACAACGAATATTCTGCCAAATTTGAAGATACATACATTCACAGATCATGATTTGTGGAAGTTCCTTGAACTACAGATGTCGTGGTACATGACATCGACACATTTGGTTGAGGGTGGTCCTATCCAGTTGGTTCCTATGTAGTGGTATTGTGAGTTAAAGAAGTCAGGAATTCTCTCTTTGATTTATATGCCCCATTTTGGTCACATTGTCAAAGTTAAAATGTGCATAAAGCATCTTTTGGTATTCTTCCATAGGGGTTGCTTATGGTTGGAGAACTATATTTCTATATATGTCAAACTAGTTTATTCCATTACTAGGATACCTAAAGCAAGGGTTGGCCCAACACCATTATTTGTGGGTAGGAGCATGACCCAAGCCTAATCACTTGTATGAAGGAAAAGTGCAGTCTCACGTGAGATAAGAGGGGATTTTCCATTGCCTCTATCAATGATACAAGTGTCTGGATCACAACAAAAGTACTCTCCAACAACTTGTTGCAAAATATGCGACCGAACTAGTGTACTGTAGGTACCATTGTTGCAACACAGCAATGTGTTTTTGGCATTCAAATGAACTGGTCTACATATTTGTTGAATGAACTACTAGAAGACACCATTGATGCCCAGGAAAAAGGTCATCCATTCACTTATTCTTGGATTAATTTTGATATCTTTTGCAACATGGGCCAAGTCACCAAATTATCATGGAATGGAAGTGCATGTCCCATGTCACGAGGTGTGATGACATAACCTGTGGTATGAGAAGAAGAAACGACACTGACAAATGGAAAACAACATTGAATTCTACTTGCATGTTGATTCACTAAGGCATCACATTGCAAACCAGTCAAGTATTATCGTGAAGACTTTCCAGCGGTACAAGAACATGATCATATTTACTATCGAGGATCACCATATATACTTACAACCACGGAAATACTCCTAGTGTCAATGATTAAGCAGTGTTTTCTAGTTAACAAAGGAGGAAATGGAGATTATTATCTGGGACTGGCCTAAGGAATAGAATCATCCTGTCACAAATGACCAACTATCTGCTGGGACCGACCCACAATAGGACAACATGTCATGAACCCGAGGGAGATACCACTAGGATGAAGAAATACCACCTAGTCGCCCCTATGAAAGCAATGAATAACCCAATGAAACAATGACATATCCTAAAATAGGAGAAAAGAGGAAGTATGCTGAAGAAACTAAGAAGAGTCATAAAAAATCGAAGGATTTTAGAGACCCCCCTAGTGTCCTTACTGGTGATGACTACAATTTATTGGATGATAAAAAGGTGGAGGTTACCGATGAAACTTTCCAAAGAATTGATTCTTGGAATACAAACTTGTTGGGAGGCATCACTGACTTGCAACAGACTCTCTGCATCACAGTAAAACAAGTAAATATAGTGGTCATTTAGGACCTGTTACAGTCATAAGAAGTCAATCCTTCTAAGGATCTCCTAGTTGAAGTCCCACTAACTCAACAACATCAGAAGGTTCAAGTGTTCCCTGAAGCACTTGACTTGGGAACACCTGAACATAATAGTATGATTAAGGACATTGGTATTGTGAGCATCAACCTCTCTATGATATGAGTGTTTCTATTGTACAACATTCAATAGGCTGTAGTTGATGAGATCAAAGCAAGAGAACATATGGTGTACAAACAGTTGAAGTATAAAAACAACAATGTATCTTCTCTCCAGAAAAAATTGAAGGACACCAAGTAGAAAACAGAATAGTGGCATCAAGATAGGAAGATACTCGAACAAGTTGTCACGTTCGCCTACCATGAAATTCTAGAGGTGAGAGTTACACCTGAAATGATCCCATATGCTTGAGTCATTCGTCTAGGGGAAGTGGATGTTGAATTATTCCAACACATTACAGAATTAGAAGCTAAGATGCTTCCTAGTACACCCCCTAAGGTACTAGAAGAGTGACAGAAGGTAGTAGGTGAAAATGTAAAACAAATTCAGGATCCTAAGGCACTTTGTGATAAGACATACACATAGTTTTATCATGCCTTGGAAGCCTTGATGGATGATGATGATTTGCAGTGTATAAAATACCAACTTCATATAGATTAATCAAATACAATCATGTTCAAGAATCTGTTGAAGACATTTACAATGGCCAAGAAGATGAGTAAGGATGCAGAATTCAAAGTATTCAAGTAGTAGGTCACCAAGCTATGAACACAGCAAAAGCGGAAAAAGGATCATGTCACAGAGCTCCAGGATGAAGCATATTAGGTGAAAAGTACCATTCACTGAGTACATGAGAAGGTGCGACAAGATCTGGAGGTGACGAAAGTGTAAACTTGGGAACCTATTAGTTTCAAAATTGTGGAGAAATTTGTGAAGTTAAAATAGGATGTTCAACGATATGCAGAATATGTAATCAAAATCTGCCAACAAAATAAGATAAATGTGACAGAGGTTTCTAGATGAACTGGCTTGGGACAAGCCACAATTGAGTATTGGGGGTTTGTTGGTCCCAAGAAAGTGTGTAAGAGTTTGTATGGAATTTTTTAGGAAACCGGTCACTATGTGATCAAGGATGCAATAGAATGAGGAGGAAGTAGGTCAAAGTCAGAATCTTGGTCATTTTTTTAGGAAACACTAAATGTAAGCAATGAGTTAGTTAGACAAGTAGTCCAATTTGGGTAGTGGTAGTGGATGTAAACTAGACCATTAGAGCCTATATAAATGTAAAGGGAATTATTGGCTTGATTGTTCTTGAGTGGATTTTTGGTGGATTGTAGTTGAGTTCTAGTTCAATGCTAGTCTATTGTGAGTTGAGTACTAGTTGATTATTAGCTTATTAAGCATCTATAAGTTAAAGGGAGAGAAAATAAAAAGAGTTGTGAAAAATATATAATGTCAATCCATAACCTGAGTGCATGAATTGACTGTAAGGTGATTTTGAGAGATGTATGTAGGTTGTGTGCACATACTAGAGGCAATCAAGAGATGACTTATGCCAGATAAAGATATATTTTGTGGTTTTATCCCATATAGGTTTCCATGTTAAAACATTTGTGTCAATAATGTGTGTCTATTTTATTTTTTCTTCTTTGTGATTTTGGTGCAACTAAATAATGCTTATGATGGAATGGAATAATAGTTATAGAAAAATGGTAAATATGATCTAGATCTCCATGCTTTATATATTGTTGTTATCTGTTGAGTTTTGTTCACCTATTTGCTTCGTTGGGTAATATGTCAAACTTTTCCATGGATATATCGCCTTCAGTAACTATGAAATCCTCGTTCCTACAGTCCATTTTGGTATCTAGGTTAAGATGACACGTGTATTGCAAGTGTTTCCAACAGGGTTACACTCTATTGGATTGGTACCTTGGGTTTGTTGGTTGCGATGTAGATTGAACTTGGGTTAATTACAAGAGAGCCAACAATAGTCTACTAATTTCTATCCACGTGGGCAGTGTTGATGTTTTCTTAGGGGATTAATGGTTACAATCATTAGGACCAATATCTTTTAATTTTCAAGAAATTTTCATGGGATGGAAAAGAATTTAAATTAAGGGGTCTCATAGAGAATCTAATCAAGGTGATAATCTCTAATGGTATTACCAAATTGTTGAAAAAAATACATCAAGGTGTAATTACACAATTATGCTCACTAGATGTTCAAGCTTATAAGCCTCATATTCCCCTATATCTCTAAAGGGTCATTGATAAGAACTCCAATGTATTTGAATATATTCCAAAACTTCTTCCACCTAATAGATATTTTGATCATGCTATTCACTTAATTCCAGGAAGTGTTCCTCCTAACATCAAGCCTTATATATATCCCTATGGTCAAAAAGAGTGAAATTGAGTGTATGGTTGAAGAAATGTTAGAGGATACCATAATTTGACCTAACAAAAGTTCTTAATCTGCACCAGTATTCATGGTACACAAGAAGGAGGGATGATGGAATATGTGTTTAAATTATATATAGCTCAACAAGATCACCATCAAAAATAAGTTTCCCATTAATATCATTGATGAATTGCTAGATGAACTACATGGTGCATTTTAATTCACAAAGTTGGATCTCTATTCTGGGTATCATCAAATTAGAATAAAGGAAGAAGACATTGTTGGTTTATACCACAATAATGAGAGGGGGGGTGGTGAATTAGTATTGACCTTTTTTAATCTAAAACATAAAATAATCAACAATTATGACACATATTTTATCATGGAAACCTCAAAGAGAAAATCACCAACTCATACTCATTAATAAGATGAATTTACAAAATTGTTTATCTGCTACAATAGAAAGGATGCAAGATACACCCTAGGTTTTTCCTGCAGCTACAGACTAGGATGCTACAACACCCCTTAAATTTTTCTACCTGTTTTTAATAGACAAGGATGCTACGACACCATGTTCTCCAGCTACGACTAAAAGGAGGCTTCGACGCCCCTACAAACCGGTGGTCTGCCCTAGCACCACCCTACCACCCTAATATGATTTTATTCAGACAATGGAATATTTGTAGGTTATTCACTATGGACTCTATTAAACTTGTTAATAGAGGAAACTCATTTACTAACACAAAAATTCATTTAAATACTTAGTACCTTCATCGTTTCAATGCAACTCTTCATTGCTATGTCTTTTTTATTTGGGTCGTGAATGTTTGTTTACAAACTCACACAAATAACACTTACCTCTTCAATTCATTGCATTACTTCACCAAATGTTGACTTTTCATTTCTCCCTCAACCTCAGATCTCAATTTCGCATCCCTATTTATCATTCTATGATATTTCCACAATGCAAAACTCTTTCTGCAATGATATTTACCAGTCTTAATTGGAGTCGTTAATCCTACTGTCAAGTATGATCTGGACCGTAAATATATTCTACAGATTTCCTCCTTGAAATCCCCTTTCTGCATCGAAATTACCTCATAATTATTTCTGACCGTTGATGTTCGTCGGGCGTTTTTCCTAACTATCGATCTCTAGTTTGCAAGATGCGGGATGCGGGATGCCAATCATCCTTTTTATCCTTTCTGCAAACTTCTTACTGCAATCGTCTTTTCCACAATATTTCTTCTGTAGCATCGATCTTTTGTGGAGCCATTCCTAATCGTTGATCTCGCGGATTGTGGAATCTCGCTTTCTGATTTTCAGACTTCCACAATTTTCTTTTTGCAATATTCTTTTTCGCAACGGTCTTTCCACACCGTTGATCTATTTTTGGCAGGATTGATCTCATCTGTTCAATCTCAAAATTGTGAGATGAGAGATGCGGGATTCCCGACCAACTTTCCTAAGTTTCCTCCCCGCAACTTTCCTTCCACATGCGTCTTGTGAGATGCGAGATGTGGGATGTCCAATCGAATTTCCAAAGTTGTCTCCCTGCAAATTTTCCTCCGCAATGATTTCAACTGTCAGATGTTTGTGGTCTTCTCCATGACCGTTGTTTTACCTTTTAGCACAAATCTCACAAATATTTGTAGACTTGTTATCACCCTTTCAACTTTCTTCATGGATATCTCCTAGACCGTCAAATATTTTGTGGTTTACGAAAACCGATCCTTATTCATCGGATCTCATGATGACTTTGCAGATCTACATGATTTCTTTGCAAAAATACTTTGCGACAGTTTATTCAGCAACAACATTAGATTATTGATCTTAGTCATTTAACTTGCTATAGGGTTATTCATTTGTCATTCACCCTGCAACAGGGTTATTCCTTTGTTTATTCTGGATATCTGCAACCTTCAGTCTGCCACCATCTCCACTGATTATTCCTTTGTCATTTGTGAATACTTTTGACATCAATGACAAATATATATTCAGCAATCTCCCCCTTTGGCATTGATGGAAATCCTCTAAACATTCTCCCCCTTTGACAACAATGACAAAGGACCCTTTCTGTTTGACAGTTGCCCCTGTCGGCATTTCTCCCCCTGATATTTAGCTTTCTCCTCTTAGTACTTTTGTAATAGTATTACTCCCATTTTTTGTCTAAGATGCTCAAAGGCTTCCTTAGGTAGTGGTTTGGTAAAAATGTCAGCAATCTGTTCTTTTGTGTCAATGTATTCTAATTTGACAGTTTTTTGAGATACTTGTTCTCTTAGATAATGATACTTGATTGGTATATGTTTTTTCTTAGAATGCAAGATAGGATTTTTAGACATATTTATAGCACTAGTGTTATCACAGTTGATCACTATTGGATGCTCATATTTTATAAGTAGATCTTCTAGGGTTTGTCTCATCCAAATAACCTGAGTGCAACATGAGGTGGCAGTAATATATTCTGCTTCTGCTATAGAGAGTGAAATGGAGGATTGTTTTTTACTTGACCATGATACTAAACAACTTCCCAAAAAAAATGCTGCTCCACTAGTACTTTTTCAATCGTCAACACTCCCTACCCAATCTGCATGAGTAAATTATTTCAAGGTAAAGTCTTTTCCTTTTGCATACCATAAACCATACTCCATGGTACTTATTAGATATATGAAAATCCTCTTTATGGCTGTTACATGTGTTTCTTTGGGAGATGACTGGGATCTAGCCACCAATCCAACAACTTGCATCACCTGGTCTTGTGGCCATCACATATACAAGGCTGCCAATCATGGATCTAAACATGGTATGATCTACTTCTAGAGATTCATAATCCTTACTTAACTTGCACCCGGTGATCATTGGAGTGCCCACAGTTTTGGAATCTTCCATTTTAAACTTTTTCAACATATCTTTGATGTACTTAGTTTGAGAGATGAAAATTCCTTCGCTTGTTTGGTAAACTTGTAATCCTAGAAAGAAAGTTAATTCCCCCAACATTGACATTTTGAATTCTTTCTTCATTTTGGAGGCAAAATATACACTTAGGATTTGAAGATTGCTTCCAAATATGATATATTCCACATAGACAACAATAATGATCATGTTTTTATCTTCGGTATTTAGGTAAAGATTACTTTCAGTGGCTCCTCTTTTAAAACCTAGTTGTTTTAAGTAGCTGTCTATTCTTGAAAACCATGCTCTTGGATCTTGTTTGAGACCATAAAGAGCCTTCTTCATTTTACAGACATAGTCATTGTTCTCTGACAATAGAAATCCTTCAGGTTGTTCAATATATACTTATTCTTATAATTTTCCATTTAGGAATGCAGACTTGACATCCATTTGATATACTTTGAAGTTTTTATGGCGTGACAATGCTAAAAACATTCGGATTGCTTCAAGACAATCTACAGGAGCATAATTTATTCAAAATCAATACCTTCCACTTGGGCATACCCCTTACACACCAATCTTGCTTTGTTTCTTATTACTTGGCCATCTTGATTGAACTTGTTTTTAAAAATCCATTTGGTTCCTACAATGTTCTTATCTTTAGGTCTTGGAAAAAGTTCCCAGGTCTCATTTTTCTCAATATGATCCAATTCTTCATTTATAGATTTGACCCATTCATCACTTTTGCTAGCTTATGTAAAGTTCTTGGGTTATATTATTGATAGTAGGGCTTGTTCAACACCTGGTAGTTGTCTTCTTGTTTTGACCCCAACATTTTTATCACCCATGATTTGTGATTATGGATGGTCTTCTTGTATCCTTCTAGATGGATTTTTGGTGTCAGGTCTAGAGGAATCTTATTCATCTTCCTGTGTATCTTCCTCCTCTTTGTGTTTTTATTTGTTATGAATACTCTTATATTTTTGCAATTCTTCAGTATTGTCATCACATGTATCAATATTTTTAGAGTCTTCTTATTTCCTTGGTTTTAAATCATCTACTTTTACATCAGCACTTTCTTAAATTTTATGTAGTCTTTTATCGAAAAATCTATATTCCTTTTTGGTGGATGAATATCCTAGAAAGATCCCTTCAATAGTCCTACAGACAAATTTCCCAAGGTCATCCTCGTTTCTTTCGATGTAACATTTACTGCCAAACACTTTAAAATATTTGACTGATGTTGGTCTTCCATACTACAATTCGTAGTGAGTCTTATCCTTATTTACATTGAGTTGTGCTCTGTTAAGTGTGTAGACAACTAGTTATACAACTTCTCTCCAAAATTAATCTGATAATTTTTCTTCAATAATCATTGTTCTAGAAACTTCTTGGATTGTTCTATTTTTTCTTTCAACAACCGCATTTTGCTGTGGAGTTTTTGCAGTTGAAAATTGTCTCTTAATTCCATGATTTTCACAAAATTCAATGAATTGATTTGAAGTAAATTCTCCCCCATTATCTAATCTCAAACACTTGATTTTCACACCCGACTCATTTTCAGCCATTGCTTTGAAGATCTTAAATTTTTCAAAAGCTTCTAATTTTTCCTTGAGAAAGGCTACCCAGGTCAACCTTGTGTAATCATCAATGAGCAAAATGAAATAGTGAGCTCCTTGTAGAATTTTAGTTATGGCTGGTCCACAAAGGTCTCTGTGTACTATTTCCAGAGGGTGTGAGGTCATATGTTCCTTAGTCTTGAAACTAGCTCTGGTTTACTTCCCATGTTGACAATGTTTACATACTGCATTTAGAGGAGCTACAATTTTTGGAAGATCTCTTACAGCTTCTTTTGCGCTTATTTTGGCAAGGTTGTTGAAACTTAGGTGTCCCAACCTTCTGTGCCACAACCAACTTTCATCTATCATGCTTAAATAGATTTGGTTTTTATTTTCCAAGATGTATACATTTTTTGCATTTCTCATGGCATTGCCAACTATCTTCCCTGATTTATTATTTTTTATTTCACATTTTTCTAAGTCAAAGATGCAAATGTAACCTTGGTTGCATGTTTGACTTACACTAAGAAGATTAGGATTGAGGTTTTCAACTAGCAAAAAATTTTCTACTTTGATCTTGTTGTTGACAACAGTTGTTCCTTTGCCAATTATTTTGGAATACAGACTATCTCCAAAAGTGACTTTTCCTTTATTATCCTTTAGTGTAATGAATTTTCTTGAGTCACCGGTCATATGTTTTGAGAAACCATTGTCTAAGTGCCATAGGTTTTGGCTTTCGGTTGCACATAGAGCAATCATGGAACTTTCAGTTTCCTCCTTTTCTCTCCAATATTTCTTTTGCTTGGTACTCTGATATTGAGTTGCAATAGTATTCCTTGTAGGAGTTTTTAGTTTACAATCCCTTTCCATATTCCCATGGTTATTACAAGTATAGCATTCTATGTCATATTGTTGGAGTAGTGAAAACATGTTCTAATTTCCCTTTCTTAATGCTTGATGGCTTTTTCTTGTATTCAGATTCCTTTCTTTTAGTTCTGCAATTTAAAGCTTTATGACCGAAATTATTACAAGAATAGCAGTAACCTAAAAAGATTTGTAGATATCTATTTTGTCTTTTGGGTTCTATATTATTTTTTCTTTTATCTTGAGAAATTAATCCAGCTTTCTTATTTACTTCTCTTTTTGCTGGAGTCTTCAGTATTTCAACATAACTTTTCTTACCTCCTTTTTGATTGGTGACAGGAAAATTTTCTGGATTCTTTTCTTTAACAGACCCCAAACCCGACTTATCATTTGATGGTTTTTGGCTACTCAAAATGTCATCTATAATCCTTAAGCTGTTCTTGATGGATCCTTCATCAAGATTTATCTTGAATTGTGTGATCACCTCTGCAATTTTTTCAAACTCCTGTATTCTTTATTTGAGCTGAAGGTTCATATCCTTTTCAACCTTTTGGGATTCTAGAAGTTGGGCTTCCAACTTAATGATGATAAGATTCAGTTGTTTGTTCTTCTTTATTCTTTTGTCAAGTTCTTCAAGAGCACTGACAAGTTCAGCTCTTAGGTCCACTTCTCCCTCTACATCTGACTCACTATTTGAGGTTTGAGTGTCTAGACCCATAAATAAGACTTCCATTTCTTCAGCTTCACTTTCATCAAAATATTCATTTCCTTCCATGGTGTAAACAGTTTTCTTGTTCCCATAGGGTTTCTTCTTGCTTCCTGGTTTACCTCTTCTGAATTTTGAAGTTTCTTTTTCTTCATTCTCATCTTTTTTAGTGTAGGTGCATTTGGAGGAAAAATTTCCAATCCTTCCACAATTAAAGCACTTTAAAGGTAATTTTCCCTTGTACTTTCTTGTCCCTTTCTCAAGTTTACTGATGAAAAAAGCTTCCTCATCATTTGGATTTTCTGATTGATTTTTTAAGGTGGACTTAAAGGTTGCTTCCTTTCTTGAAGATCCATTTTGTCCTGTTCTCATTTCGCATGCAGTGAGAACTCCATGTAGCTCATTTTGTTCTTCTAAGGTGGATACGTTTGGGTTATACCTCATTGGTAATGTTCTTAGTACTTTACTTACCACTACCTTTTCTTTTAGTTTTCCTCCAAGCCCTCTTATCGCATTAACAACTTCATCTGCATAAAGAAGATATTCACCAATATTCTCTTCTTCTTTCATGTTAAGACTTTCAAAATGAATTCTATATGTTTGAATTTTGGATTCTTTGACTTTACATTCTCCTTCATAGATTAGTTTTAATTTATCCCAAGCTTGTTTGGCAGATGTGCATTGCATAAATTTCATAAATACCGATTGTGTTAAGCCACTTAAGATTGCTTTTAGAGCTTTGGATTACCTTCATATTATCCTAGTTCAACTGTGTCTGTAGGGTATAGGTTTCCAATGTTAAGTTATTTTTTAGTTGCTGCCCAAACCTTCCACCCTAGGGAAATTAGATGACATCTCATTCTAACACTCAAGTATGCATAGTTATCTCCAGTAAATAGTGGAGATTTGTTAGTGGAGATTCCTTCTTGTTTATCGATTGTGTTCTTTGAATGGGATCTTCCTTCCAATGGTTAAGCTATTGCGAAGGAACTGAATCTGATACCAATTGTTGGTTTATCCCACAATACTAAGAGGGGGGGTGAGTGAATCAATATTGACCTTTTTTAAACTAAAACACAAAATAATCAACAATTATGACACATACTTTATCGTGGAAACCTCAAAGAGAAAACCACAACCTCATACTCATTAATAAGATGAATTTACAAAATTGTTTATCTGCTACAATAGAAAGGATGCAAGATACACCCTAGGTTTTTCCTACAGCTACAGACTAGGATGATACAACACCCCTTATGTTTTTTTGCTTGTTTTTAACAAACAAGGATGCTATGACACCCTATTCTCCAGCTACGACTGGAAGGAGGCTTCGACAACCCTGCAAACCTGTGGTCTGCCGTAGCACCACCCTGCCACCCTATTATGATTTTATTCAGACTGTGGAATAGATGTAAGCTATTCACTATGGAATCTATTAAACTTGTTAACAGAGGAAACTCATTTAGAACACAAAAATTCATTTAAATACTTAGTACCTTCATCGTTTCAACACAACTCTTCATTGCTACATCTTTTCGATTTAGGTCATGATTGTTTGTTTACAAACACAGCCAAATAACACTTACCTATTCAATTTGTTGCATTCCTTCACCAAATTTTGACGTTTCATTTCTCCATTAGCCTCAGATCTCAATTTCTCAACCCCATTTATTGTTCTCTGATATTTCCACAATGCAAAACTCTTTTTACAATGATATTTACCAGTTTTAATCGGAGTCATTGATACTAATTTCAAGTATGATATGGACCATAAATATTTTCCATAGATTTCCTCCTTGAAATCCCCTTTCTGCATCAAAATTATCTCACAACAATTTTTGACCATTGATCTTCGTTAAGTGTTTTTCCTGACCATCGATCTCCATTTTGCAGGATGCAGGATGTGGGATGTCAATCATCATTTTTATCCTTTCCACAAACTTCATTCCACAATATTTATTCTGCATCATTGATCTTTTGCGGAGTCATTCCTAACCTTTGATCTTGTGGATTGCAGGATGCAGAATCATCCTTTTCAATTTTTGGACTTCCACAATTTCCTTTCCGCAATTTTCTTTTCTGCAACGATCTTTCCGCACCATTGATCTACTTTTGGCAGGATTGATCTCAGCCATCCAATCTCCAGATCGTGGGATGCAGGATTCCAGACCGACTTTCCTAAGTTGCCTCCCCACAACTTTCCTTCCGCATGTGGCTTGAGGGATGCAGGTTGCAGGATGTGGGATGTCCGACCAACTTTCCAAAGGTTCCTCCCTACAAATTTTCCTCCATGGTTTTTTCAACCGTCATATCTTTACGATCTTCTCCATGACCGTCATTTTACCTTTTAGCGTGGATCTCACAGATCTTTGTAGACCCGTTATCGAAAACCAATCCTTATTCATCGGATCTCATCATGACTTTGCGGATCTGCACGATTTCTTTACAGAAATCCTCTACGACAGTTTATTCAACCACAACATTGGATGATAGATCTTAGTCATTTAACTTTCTATAGGGTTATTCATTTGTCATCCACCCTACAACAAGGTTATTCCTTTAGTTATTCTAAATACCTGCAACCTTCAATCTGCCACCATGTCCAATGATTATTCCTTTGTCATTTGCGAATACTTTTGACATCAATGACAACTATATATTCAACAAACATCCCAAAAACAACATTCATAACTCATGAAGGTCATTATGAATTTATGGTCATGCCTTTGTCCTTACAAATGCACCTTCCACATTTCAAGATTTGATGAATACCAATTTTAAACCCTTCCTTAGAAAATTTGTGTTAGTATTTTTTGATGATATAATAATATATAACAAATCTTGGTGCTATAACTACTAGAGGAGAAACAACTATATGCAAAACCTTACAACTTTTTCTTTGGGGTACAATAGATAGAGTATTTGGGCCATATTGTATCTCCTGAAGGGGTGAAGGTAGACCATGGACTATTCCCACAACCTTGAATAGTATTAGAGGATTCTTAGGTTTAACAAGGTACTATCATAAGTTTGTTCAGAACCATGGAAGAATAGTAGCACCTCTCACATAATTATTGAAGAAGGAATCATTTTCCTAGACTTCATAGGCAACTAAAGATTTTTAACAACTCAAAGAGGAAATGTGCAAAGCTCCTATTTTGACCACACAAAAACCTTTGTTTTGGAATGTGACACGTCAATAAATGGAATTGGTGTTGTTCTAATGAAGGAAGGATGACCCCTTTCTTTCGAAATATAAACAATCAAGGGAAGGAAATTATAGAAACCCATTTATGAAAAATAAATGATGGAAATACTTCATGAACTCAACAATGGCTCCCTACCTAATAGGTGGGCACTTCAAGGTAAAAATTGATCATTATAGTTTTAAATGTTTCTTGGAACAGAGACTATCTTCAGAAGATAAAAAAAATGGGTATCCAAAATGTTAGGATATGAATCTGAAATCACCTATAAAAAAGGGAACCAAAATGTGGGCGTAGATGCACTCCCCAGAAAATATGAGGATGTGGAGGCATTAATCTATTTAATTTCGATTATACAACCCGATTGGGTAGTAGTAGCAAGGGAAGAATGACCTATCGATGTGGACTCTCATTAAAAAGATACAACATAATCCTGGTGTATCGGATGCTTTTATATGGAAAAAAATATTCACAATGGTACAAGGATCTCTTATATATATGTAAGAACTACCAATTAAATAAAAATATCATTTTGGAATTACACACCTCTCCTATTGGTGGGCACTCTAGATTCCTAAAAACATACCATAGGGTTAAGAAGGACTTTTTTTGGGAAGGTATTAAATCTAATGTTCAAAGGTTTGTGGTAGAATGTTTAATTTTGCAACAAAAAAAGGTTGAAACAGTTAATCCCCCATGTATTTTACATCCACTAGAAATACCTTGTCGGCATTGGGAGGAAGTCTCAATGGATTGTTATCATAGGTTTACCTAAGTCAAAAGGAAATAATGTTAATATTATGGTGATTTTTGATAGACTCACAAAGTATGCACACTTTTGTGCACCCTCTCACCATTTTAATGTAGGTACAATTGTTGTATCCTTGTTGGAAATAGTTTAGAAGCTATAAGGAAAACCTAAGATTATTGTAAGTGATAGAGATCCAATTTTCACTAGAAACTTTTTGACTAAATTATTTTCTTGTTTGGGTACCCAGTTGGCTCATAATTCATCTTATCATCCTCAATTTGATGGGAAAACCGAGATAGTAAAAGAATGTTTGGAATGATATCTTCTTTGCGTCAAATAAACAAACACAGTGGGTGAAATGGTTTTTTGTATGGTGGTACAATACTTCCTCCCATAGTCTCAAATAAATTCTCCATTTATGGCACTTTATTGGTACCATCCTCCATTTATCACATATCCCTTAAAAGGAAATTTAAATTGCAATCCATAGAATATCACCAAGAGCACCAGAAAAAAGTTCTCCAACTACTAAAGGACAACCTAGATATGTCAAAAAACAAGATAAAACAACAAGCAGAACAACATCGCGATAGAAGGAGTTTTGGAGAAGGGGATTGGGTATTTTTTACGATACAACCTTAAAAAATAGATGTCCCTCAATTAACTAAATAAGGATAATAAATTAGAACCCAAGTACTATGGTACTTATAAAGTGATGCATAAGATTGGTAGTATTGTTTACAAATTGGAGCTCCCTTCATTTTCAAGCGTACACCTAGTTTTTTATGTTTCTTTCTTAAAGAAGGTAATAGGAGACAAGATCCCAATTCAAACTAGATTTATAGATATTTATGAAAAAGGAAAAGTCATATTGGAACCTAAACAAATCATTGAAACAAGGACCAAACAACTATTTAATCAAGCTATCAATGTGTACCCCATCTATTGGAGAAATTACCAACCAAATATTAGACATGGGGAGATGAGTCATTCATACAAAAGCATCCACAACTAACCAATCATTGAGGAAAACACTTGTCTAAAGGGGAGGTGCATGTTAATCTATAAGTGTTGGCACATTGCCCCCTATATAGTGGTACACTACCCCTTATATTATGGTGCATGACCTATTATTGATGTCGACTTAGGTCTATTACTGGAACTCTTATTATTATTATTATTATTATTATATTTTTTTATGTTAGTCTGTCAGATTGGGTCTTATTATTGTACCCCTTTCTATCCTATATATACGAAATCATCATATTGTATAATGTCTTATGTACTTAGTACATTGTGTAAGTAGGTTTCCCCCTCGAAGAGGATTTCTTTTCATATTAAATCTCTTCATTATTAAGGCATGGATTACTCTCGTCTGGTATATTTCTTCTCTTTTTATTCATTTTCTAGGAATTTATTTCATAACATGTTATGCAACTTCAGAGGGTTTTCTTGGTACTGTATTGGATTTTAATTCTCTAACCTTTTTCTTGAAGCTTTTTATGACTCCCTAAACTCACAACAGTTTCACCTAAATAGTCATTTCCTCTACTATTTTAGCTTTAGGTACTTCCTCATGGGATACTGTGACAACCTCTTTGTCATGTACCCATACCCCATTATCATGCAAAATTAAAAAAATTTAATCGAGAACTTTTACTATTCATTGAAACACAGGGCATGGTCATCAACCAGTTCTTGACATTTCCAAAACTGTCACGCTCCCTCCCGTCTTCCATTGATTAGCTCAATGATCTATTGGGAAATATCTCAGAGGAGATCGGACGGTGAAGAGAAAACACAACAGGAATCAATGATCCCGAACGCTCTTGTAGGCTGGAACCAAATCGACAGTTCAGAGTCCACCCACAAAAATTGATGGCGTGGATAGCCTAAGTTGTGGGGTCGAAATTTACGGAAATGGAAATCTCACTTCCCGCAACCCACACCCCGCATTCTGCATCAGGAACAGATCAACGACGGACAATCATCCTACAAAGATCGACGGTGTGTAAATATTAACTTGCATGCCTCGGAATTGTGGAAATTACGACACGGCGATTCTGCATCCCGCATCGAAGGGAAAATTGCGGAAACCATGATCTGTGAACCGGCATTCTGCATCTCGCATCCTGCATCCCATAAACTATGTAAATGGATATTTCTAGCAGGAACCCCAACTTTTTTTCACTGAAGTCTTTGATAAATTTGATCATTCAGGCCATTATCGATATGGCCAATCTACCCCGCAACTTAGTTCGAAATGAATTGATGGAAAACATACATAGATTCCTATAATTGCACTTATTCAAAGGAACAATGCATCAATTCAACACAACAACATGTTCATCACATTCCATCAAGCAATTTACAATACAAGAATACAACCGCAAAGAATAACATAGAAAATAACACTTACCTTGAATAGAACTTGTCCCTCAACTAGCTATGTCGTTGAAACGTTCCACCCAACCATAGGACAATGTGCTCTTTAATCTCTTAGCAACACTTCCACCCCTGAGATGGGCATGATATTCCCCAAGGAATAAGGAACACTAACAGGCTTCACCCATAACCAAGGATACAATTAAAAATTCAATCAAGCCAACAAAGTTGGGTTTATCAAACTTACACAGGAAGTGGTTTACACTTATCCAAATTCACATGAGACACAACCAATCCAACAGATGGGTTTATCAAGCTGTCAAGGAGGTGGAAAGACTGACTGCTAAGCTAGTGAGCTCAACCCTAGAGTTATGAACACCCACAACGGATCTAGCCTTGTTTTTAAACAATTATACACCCAACAAAAGGAATAACTCCCTTCTCTGATACACAATCCCTCAAGCCATGCCTTCCCTTATAGTGTTATTCAGGGCATGCAAAGAAGAAAACCAGCCTTGTAGATTGGTCTGTGAGGTTCTTTCACACACCAGGTTTATCAAGCAAGTCAAGAATCTATTTTCATTCCTTCAATTAATTCAAATGCCAAACATGGATGCACACACAGGGATCTTCATCCTAGGATTTATCAAAATGTAGCAGATGCTAGGGATTTCATACACACATAGAAATTTACAAATTTCTGAACATTGCTGGTGCCAAACCGATTGCTGCAAAAATGACAAAACGAAAACATTGCTGGTCTTTCAAAACAAAGGCACAAAATTGGATTTAGGGAATTCCTATTCAGGAAATCAAATAACACACTGGAGAAAATGTGAACAGAACAAATCCACACAGGAAAAACCAAAACGTGAAAGGGAATAGATCGCTGGACAGGAGAAAAAATCGTGAGGGTTCAGACTCAGAGTAGTTTTTGCTTGTTGGCTACTGCGTGAATGTCCAATTCAAATTTCCAAAAATGTTTTGTTCAATCCCAATCATGAAGGAAGGAAAAACATTTCTGTATGAGGGAAGAATGGATGTTTTTGATTGTATGTTTCATGATTAATTTCATTACTTATACAGAGATTAATAATTTATATATATCTATTGCGCATAGAATAAAATTTAGACTGAGATTCAATATACTTGTGGAACAATCCTTGTCAATTTCACATGATATTATCTTAGTCTATTGAACTTACAAGTAATGGTTTAAAGTCAGTTGAGATTCCATGAGAAATTGCAGGTATATTTCTTTGGGTTAACGCACAGGGGTCAATCGAATGATTTATACACAGTAAATTAAATGTTTCTATGCATTTTAGAGTGTAGTCGATGGGTGGATAGATAAATTAACAAATTGAAATATTAAATATGGAGAACTATGTTGTTATCTAGTGAAGATTATGGGAAGAATAATTGTTCTATTGCACAGAGATGGAATGAGGTTTAACAATAGTGGATCTATGGTTGTTGAGAATCATTGGACAGATCGACGGTCTTTATAGCTAATAAGGCTGATGAATGGTTGTTGTAGGTTGTGGAGGCATAATCAACGGAGGATAATGAATTTGGTAATGAGCTCAAAGTGCCAACGATGGAGATCAAAAGTTAAATGATCGACGGTGGAAGTAATACATTGAAATCTAAAGTGCACATAACTTGAAAATCTCCTGACGGTGCAATGGAAACCAAAGTGGACTCACGGTTCTATGATATGGCATGATAAGATTTGATATTGCAGACAAGGTAAAGAGATGGTAGCACCTTCTGTTGAGCGCATGGGTGGTTGAGAAATAAAGTGATAAAAAGGTAAGTGCAGTGTTAAGCACTAATATTTTTGTTGCTACAGATTGGCGAAGGTAGCCAAGATTGGGCGAAGAACTAAACTAGTGGAAGCTTACCAATTTAACTCTATGCTTTTGTTTTTCATTTTTGTCTAATTATATAGGAAGAATGATATTTTAAATGGATTTTTGCATATAATGTTACGTGCAGGACAATGTATTGTTTTCTATACACTAATAATGATCCTCTATGAAATACTTAGAAGAGGATAGGATATCATTTTTGGTATTAGAGTGGGTCAAATATTTGCATGCAATTGAGATGAGGTTTGCAATACTAACTTGTAGGTTGAAGGAAGAATGTTGATTTTTTAATAGAGGAATGAAAAGGAGATTGTGGTATGGGAACCCTCACAGCAGAGTGTTGTAGGAAGTGAATGCAAATTTCAATCCCATAGAGAGCATAGGAATTTCTCAATGGTTATGTGTGAGAACCAAGAATGCCAATTGGTTAAGTAAGAGGAATCTTGATGAGGTGTTGAGGGAGGAGGCATGTTTGCAGTTCATCATGAGTGTGAGAAAGTTCATATAGAAAGTATCGAATGTGGCTACTGAAAGTCATCTCAAGGGTTCAAAAGGAAGCCAAAGTAGAATAAGGGAAGATGCCAGAGAAAATGGTTTCAAGAGGATGAGTCAAAGAAAATTTGACAGAGAGCTTACTAAGTTGAAGAAGAGGCTTAGTCTAGTGATTGAACTATTGCATGAGGAAGCTACAGGAGGTCAGTGTTTATGAATGAAAGTTGAAGAGGAAGGTGCAATGGCCTGTAAAGAGGTTATGTGCCAGGATATCAAGAAAAAAATTAGTTTTTGGGTGAAGAAAGAGGAAACACTCATGGAAGCTGAGCATGAGGAAGAAGTTCACATGATATGTGAACCTAAGCAAGGTGTGTACCTTGAAGAAGAGAAAGAGGATGTTGATACTATTAGATTTTTAACATTAAAATAGCATTATTAGGATCTTTAACTGAGATAATAACGAGCATGACAATCAAACACAATAGACAATGAACACAATACTTTTCCTCGGGGAAAACATAAATGGAGAAAACCCCAGAACTTCCTCAGAGATAGAATTAGCACCAAAATAGAAAATCCCAAATCAGTAAGATGATCTCTCGATAGCAGTAACCTTATTTCTATCTAGTCCCAGTGTCTTCTCCTTCTCAACTATGCACTACACTTGAGTGTGTATGAGATGTGTGTTAAATAGAGAGATCACCTCTCTATTTATACTACTTCCTGACATGACTAAAACCCTACTAGGGTCGACTTCACTAAGTGAGTATAATAACCCTAGTGCCTCGGAATTGTGGGGAATTTAACCCTTAGACAATAGGAGGGTTACCCACAATGACTTGACATGACTTGTTTACATTATAGATCCTCCCGATTGGAACATCGAGGCAGGACATCATGACTCAATTACATTACAGACACATCCTGGAATAAACATCGGGGTACAAGACATAAGATACATAGATGAATACATTCTGAAGTTACAAATACATCAACAGATATAGGGTTTTCTGACAAGCTCATGAACAAAGAAAATAGTTCATATTCGTATGAGAAGGAAGAAGGGGATGTTGATGTGATATATTTTGAAGATCTTAAAGATTGTTTTGCAGAAACAAATCAGTATGGAATGTTGGAGGAAAAGGAATTAGTGGAGGTTGAAGAGCCTTGTGAATTTGTGATATCACCTCTCTATTTATACCACTTCCTAGAATTACTAAAACCCTACTAGGGCCAACTTCACTAAGTGAGTATAATAACCCTAGTGCCTTGGAACCATGGGGAATTAACCCTTAGACAATAGGAGGGTTACCCACAATGACTTGACATGAATTGTTTACATTATAGATCCTCCCGATTGGAACATTGGGGCATGACATCATGACTCAATTACATTACAGACACATCCCGGAACAAACATTGAGGTAAAATACATAAGATACATAGATGAATACATTCCAAAGTTACAAATAAATCAACAGATACAGGGTTTTCTGACAAGCTCATGAACAAAGAAAATAGTTCATATTCATATGAGAAGGAAGAAGGGGATGTTGATGTGAGATCTTTTGAAGATATTAAATATTGTTTTGCATAAACAAATCAGTATGGAATGTTGGAGGAAAAAGAATTATTGGAGGTTGAAGAGCCTTGTGAATTTGATGGTAATGATTTGTGTTTAATTGCAGGTTGCACAGGTGGAACAAAAGGACAGTTTCTATATGTTGTCTGACAGTTTGAAGAATATGAAGATGAGGTTAAAACTATGGAAATATGGAATGTCTATGTTTTACATATCTATTTGCTGATTTTATTGCAGGTATTATGCAAGTGGATAACTGGAATGGTGGATGAGGAAGCATAGTTTCTTGGTGGCAATCAAACTTCCTTTCATTGGCTAAAGGAAAATACAGAGGAAGAAGTTGTCTTTAGGAGTAGCATGGCAATTCAGAATAGAGATGAATATAGTGAGAAAAATGATAGTGAACATGTTGTACAACACAGGGAAAGCTTTGGAAGTTCTTTATACTTGTAGGAAAATGAAATTTGCAGTGGAGAAGGGCATCCAGACAAAGATTTTTCCCCAAAGAAGCAAACTGGATGAGGAGATAGATGAGTTATGGCATCTCATGCAGACATGTAAGAGGAACAATGACAGTCATGTTCAGATAGTCATTTGGATGACTGTGAAGACCATTGTAAAGTTGATGAGCAAAAACAATTACAAAGAAAGATATGGGATCCATGAGGTTTGAGGAATAAAGCTACATGACCAAGAGGTCATGGTTTCTTCTAAAGATCACAAGGATAGTGATGTCAAGTGAAAGGTGAACATGACTGTTCTATGGAGTCAGAACATGTACCAAAAGCTTGTTGCAGACAAAGTGCTAGATGGTATGGTTGAAGGGACTGTTTGAGATGAGAACACTGCTCAAACTTACACTTTGAGTATCTGTTGCAAGCTTACAGAAAAGTAGTAGGAAGGGAGCTCATGGACATGATCCCATGAAAAGTTTCAAGCTGGGAATTTTGATGCAAGAGCATAGGTTCATGGAAATGAAGTCATCCATGAATTCATCATGGTCAAATGAACTAAGGAGACTTGGAGTCTCACAAATGTATAAATTTGTTTTATTTATGTTAAAGATGAATAAATTTGAATGAGGACACTCGGTCTTTTCCACATGTAATTATTGAGATAGGGTTTGTTAGAAGCTAGTTGAGTATAAATAGCAGTTTGTTAATGAGTCATTGATGAATCATAGGGTCAATTGAGTCGAATAAGGATTCTGTTTCCTTCATTATAGCATTTGGAAAACATGTCTTCTTTTCTATTTATTACAGCCTATGTTATTTTTGTTGGGGGGGGAATGTTAGTTGGCTCATCATAGCTCTTAGTTGGCTCAAAACGCTGTTTGGTTAGCTCATTGGAGCTTGGATAGCTCAAATAGGTTTTACTGAGTGTAAGTGGTTATGGCGCATATGAAAATGAATATATGCTCTCATCGGAGCATTCAAACTTGAGGAGGTGAAGTAAGTTGGTATTCAACTTACATATGTGCAGTATTGTATGTTTCATGATTAATTTCATTACTTATACAGAGATTAATAATTTGTATATATCTATTGTGCATAGAATGAAATTTAGACTGAGATTCAATCTACTTGTGAAACAATCCTTGTTGATTTCACATGATATTATCCTAGTCTATTGAACTTACAAGTAATGGTTTAAAGTCAGTTGAGATTCCATAAGAAATTGCAGGTATATTTATTTGGGTCAATTGAATGATTTATACACAGTAAATCAAAATTTTCTGTGCGTTTTAGAGTCTGGTCAATGGTTGGATAGATAAATTAACAAATTGATAAATTAAATATGGAGAACTCTATTGCTATCTAGTGAATATTATGAGAAGAATCATTGTTTTGTTGGACAAAGATGGAATGAGGTTTAATCACAGTGGATCTATGGCTGCTAAGAATCATTGGATAGATCGATGGTCCCTGTAGCTTATCAATATGATCGATGGTTGTTGCAGTTTGTGGAGGCATAATCAACGAAGGAGAATGACTTTGGTAATGAGATCAAAGTGACAACGATGGAGATAAAAAGTTAAATGATCGATGATGGAAATAATACATTGAAATCTAAAGTGCACAGAGGTTGAAAACCTCCGGACAGTGCAATGGAAACTAGAGTGGACCCACGGTTCTATGATATGGCACGATAAGATTTGATATTGCATACAAAGTGAAGAGATGGTAGCTCCTTTTGTTGAGTGCATGGATGGTTGAGCAATAAAGTGCTAAAAAGGTAAGTGTAGTGTTAAGCACTAATACTTTGATGGCTACAAATTGATGGAGGTAGCCAAGATTGGGGAAAGAACTAAACTAGTGGTAGCTTACCAATTTAATTCTGTGGTTTTGTTTTTCATTTTTGTCTAATTATATAGGCATAATGATATTTTAAATGGATTTTGGCATAGAATGTTACGTGCAGGACAATGTATTGTTTTCTATACACTAACAATGATCCTCTATGAATTCCTTAGAGGAATATAGGATATCACTTCTACTTTTCTTGACTAAACTAGTCCCACTCTTTCTAAAGTTCAACATATTTATGCTTAAGGGAAGCATTATGGGCCTTGTATACCTTCATTAGGTTATATAATGATTTCTTACATTCCTTTATCTACTCTACATTTTTTTGTTGAATACTGTGTAGTATAAACATAGGCAAGGCTGACATAGATTGACATAAACCAAGTAATGACCTTTCTCATTTAATCCTGTCTCTATAAAATTCAATGCTCACAGAAACAACTTAAATTCCCAGTTGGATGTGGATGATGATGCTAAATTATATGTTTTTTCATCCCTCCCATCTTCCTTTTTCCTAGTCTCCTCGTGCAATGCACCTCTTCACTGAATGATGTTATCATGATCGCCTTTACCACTTAACATAGTGAATCAAGCAGGTTTGTCACTCCCACAAATAGTTGGAAAATATTCTCCTCCACAAGCTTTCTATTTTATATCGCAACTTCACTTGTCCTGTCAAGAAATATGTTAACATCATCATCATTTAATGCTAGAACTATGACATGCTTATGTGTCTTCTATCTAGTGCTCCTCCTTGGGAAGGAGTACTAAATCTAAGAGTGATCATTTTTCAATGTAATATAGCTCAATATAGAGCTTTGTTTAAATAAATATATTGGTTTTTGTTCCTTCATGCATAGATGCCTATTTTATAAGTTCTTTGTTATTGCTACTTAGAAACATAAATGCAAGATTTATAAATCGAATAAGATGAATATGCATATGTTTAGACACTTTGAAATTTAAAAGAATATTTTCTAAATTTATGACTTGAATCTAAGTGTTCTTATCCTTCATACTTGTTTCCAATTTCATTCCAGATTATGTTCATGTTATGTATTTCGTGCCGTATTATGTTCATATTATGTATTTCATTCCATATTATGTTATGTATTTCATTCCAAATTAGGTTCATGTTTAGGCTGAAACAGAGCGACTGGCAGAGTTTTAGCAAAGGGAATGATGGGATTTCAGTAGAACATGGATAACTTAGCAGAGTTTCGGCAAAGGATATGTTGGAGTTTATTCAAGGAATATAGCATATTTTTGGCAAAGATATGGCGTAGCTTTAGACCAACATCTTTCAAAGAGGAATTATTGTCTTAGGCCTTTTGTAAGAGTTGCTTTATATGAATTATTACATGTTTTTGTTAGAACAACCAAATTCATGTGTCTTGTCCTTGCATATGGAGTGGGTTGACATTGCTAAATTATGTTCATTTATCTACATAACTCATCCTATTTCTTCTGCATTTACAAATTTTTGTACACATTATTTTTTTTGAAGGTCCAAAAGTTATATTTTGTTTGGTTTCAAAACATGACCAATTATATTTAGATTAGCTGAGATTCCACTTTCAATATTCATGGCATCTAATGGAGAATCAGCGGTAGGAAAAGTTACTGTCAATGTTTCAAGCCAAGCGTGGCTCATCATTAGGACATAGCAATGCTTGGAAGATTACTCATCTTTCAAAGGTGTATTAATACAGGAAAAACTCAATTCAGATGGGCTCCCTAGGTCTTGTTTTGTTGGTTTGATTTGGATCAGTTTTATAGAGTTTTTGAAATTAATTTTTTTATAAATTTTTCCTAATGTTTTTAGTGAATTATTAAATTTAGTTAATATATAGATATTAATTTTAATACTTAGGTTTACTTTAGATTTTCACTTATTAATGTTTTTAGTATAATAAACCTAGTACTTGCTAATATTAGTTTAATTAGAATTCTTGTTTTAATGTATTATAATTTTTATAAATAGTTTTATCTTAATAAAGGTTTATATGATATTTTATTTTTTGTCAATAGTTTAGCTTGTTAGTGAATTAGATACAATTTATTTGTGTTTGTTTGATAATTAATTATAAATCTATTTTAAGGTTTTATAAATTAGTAAATTAATTTTTAGTTTTTAATATTTCTAATTTCCAATAAAACATTTTATTTTAATTTCTGTTTTTAATTTTTAATCAAACTTTTAAATGGAGTAATTAACTTATTAATTATTACCCTTAGTTTAGATTTATTTTATTAAAGTTATATTCTTTAATTTTAGTTGTATTATTAAACCAAGAACTTAGTTAAGCTAGGTTTAATTAGTTATCGTTCAGTTTTTTTGGGTTAGGTAAGCAGGATCGACTAATAGAAAGACCGTCATCCTTGTTTAGGAAATTAGGGTTTTTAACTATCTCAATTGCTTCTCTAATTCTTCTTCTTGACCAGTTGTCAACATGTGCTAGCACCTGCGTATCTTCAATTTTTATTGGGTGCTTCGTGTTGTGAGAGTGTTCTGCTAAAGCCGACTTATGTGTTCTATTGAGACGTATATCAGCAGAGTGCTCTTTAACCCTAGTTCGAATGGACCGTCCAGTTTCACCTATGTAGGTTTTCCCACATTCACAGGGAATCAAGTAAACCCCCTTTCTAAGACTTGGGTCGATTGGATCTTTTACCGACCTAAGGAGCTTCTTGATACTGTTTGGAGGAGAGAACACAGAGTCAATGTCCTTCTTTTTCAAGTGTTTGGCTATTTTGTTTATGATCCCTTGAATGTAAGGAAGAAATGCCTTATGGTCACCCACTTTTTTCTCTCTGGATAAAACCTTTGGTATATTTTCGTGGGAGTTAGTTTTCTCGAGGGATTTGTTGATTTGAGCTAGGTTATAACCATTGCTTAAGAATATGTTGCGTAGGTGTTCTTTCTCATAGTCTATGTGGTCATTATCATAAACCCTAAGGGCCCTCGTGAACAGAGTGTTAAGGACACCCCTTTTTTTATTTGGTTGATGATGTGAAAGGGTGTGAAGGTATTGTTCTGTGTGAGTTCCCTTCCTGTAGACCTTGTGGGCTATGCTTCCATCCTGTTTTCTGATCAATAATGTATCAAGAAAGGGGAGTGCATTGTTTTCCTCAAACTCTTTCGTGAATTTGATGGACTCAGTTTGCTTGTTTAAATGCTCAACAAATTTTTCTAGTTCTTCCTTACCGTGAGCCCATATTAAGAACGTATCATCAACAAACCTAGTCCACCATTCTGGTTTTGGATTAGTAGAGTTCAATGATTTCTACTCAAAGTTCTGTTGGTCTATAAGGCAGACCTGGGGTTTATACTTTAACTTCGCACCAACAAAAAGACCCACAGTTTTGGCCCTTTCAGCAACAACCTGCGAACAGGTTGCAGTCTCACCCAAAACAGCTATGGGGTGCCGCAGAATCAGGTTTCTGCAAGAAGAAGAGGGATATTACTGTACCTTTAGCCTTAACAACAAATACTCATACAAAATAGAGCTTTGACATTCACTTATATAGCTTCGCAATTAGATAAACAAACAGTTTCTTGCTTAACCCTTAACTGGGAATTCACAGCGAAGTTAATATTTAGCAGTTATCTTACTTATCATTTATCTACTTATCAATGCATGAAAAGAAAATAGAAACAATATAAATCACAACCGCAACACAAGATATAACATGTTTCACCCCCATGGTAGGGGCTACGTCCACAGAACTGCGCTTTTATTCAACTTTTCCCAAAACAACAGTTCTGATCTGCACACTTAGCTGCAGATCCTTTCCTTCAAATCTAGTTGTGCACTTAGCTGCAGTTCCTTTCTTACAAATCTAAGCTGCGCACTTATCTGCAGTTCCTTTCCTTACAAAAACCCTCTGCGCACACAACTGTAGTTCCTTCTTACAAAAACCCTCTGCGCACACAACTGCAGAGGTCGTCGACGCACACAGCTGGGACTTGACCTTAAAAACCAAAAATAGATCTTAACTTCGCATCACATGATCCTCATGTCATTAGATACTCTTGAAATCTTTACATGAGTGCCTATTTATACAAGTGCACTATTACAAAATCATGGGCTTACACCCGAATTTTATGGACAATTACAAAAAAGAGGGCTTTGACTCAACCCCGACACCCGTAAGACTATTTTGAGTCGTAACTCTGCTTACAAGCTTCCACAAAAACCACAGAGTTACCAAAATTAAGGACCGTTAAGGTGCGCGCCCCA
This sequence comes from Pseudotsuga menziesii, assembly GCA_001517045.1. Taxonomy (NCBI): domain Eukaryota; kingdom Viridiplantae; phylum Streptophyta; class Pinopsida; order Pinales; family Pinaceae; genus Pseudotsuga; species Pseudotsuga menziesii. The sequence continues at coordinate 540,811 of LPNX010662518.1, forward strand.
ACAAGCCCCTAAGACTCACCAGTGTCCTGTCCTGGGACACTATGCTGCTTGTCTGGTGGGAGAATCTTGTTAGCGAAGATAGTGAACTACTTGTTGAGGCCACGCATGATATTGTTGGCTGCTTGCTCCTTCTCCACCAAATCCTATAATGCTGTTGCTGATGCTTCGCTGGCCTTTTCCTGTGCAACTGCATCATACTCCTTCAGAACTTTGAGCTAGCTGTCCGCAACAGTGCTCAACTCCAAGGCCTCGTTGATAAGGGCCTGCATAGAATTTTCCAACAGCGTTGCTTTTGTTCTGCATGACTCAATTTCTTGCTGGAGTTCATTACTTTGTTTTACCTTGAGCATCTTCTGCATAGGAGGCAGAGTCTTAATTTCTGCTTTTACTGCATCCATCTCTGTCTGTCGCTGCTTGATGGTTTCTTGCAGCTTTTCTACTTTTGGATTTTCCTGCAGTTTTGTTTAGGCATTGACGCTTTCCTCTAGAAGTTTGGTTGCGCTACTCACAAGATCGGAGATCTTTGTTGCTGAGGCCTGAATATATCTGCGACGTTGCTCCCTGACCTCTAGTGGACTCTCTGGAGTGATGCGGAGTTGAAGCTCCACAATCTGAGCCTCATGTTCTGCTTTTAGCTTTTCAATCTCGCTGCGAGACTGTTGTGCATAGTCTTTCAGCTTAGCAATTCTTTTCTCTGGTTCTTCTTCTGCCTGCATGTCGAAGTCAGGGAAACGTCGAAACGTGTCATTCAATACTCGTGCTAGTGTGGCCTTCTTGCTTTCTTCTGTTGCACTTCTTCCAACTGTGCTGCGAGGCTCGCACCCTACTTTGTGGTATTCTCTAACTGCATTTGTGAGTAGTGGTCTCGTGCTTGGATCTCCTTCATGATTGCTAATTGACAGAGATGTAGCTTTGTCATAGACATCTTGGTGTAATCTATTCCAACTGTCATACTCATCTACAAGCGAGATGTTGCGTCAGTTATTATGAGGGCAGCACTAGACACTTGTCCTCTGTTATCTCTGGCTGGCCATTGCCTTGTATCTGGCTACGCGCTTACTGGGGCACAGCTTGTCACAGCGCCAGTTGCCAATTTTTGTGCTAACTCCTTTAGTTCTGAGACTCACTGAGCTACGTCGGTGAGCACATCGAGGTGCGTAGCTACAAACTCTGACCATTTGTTGGTTAATACTTTTGTGGATTTTTTCAGGGCCTGATCAAGCTCTTCCATCGTCACAGCGGGCTCTTCGACAATATTTTTGTCCTTGGACGCCTTCGTTTTCTTTCTGGACTGAGGCTTGGTCACTTCTTCTGCCTCTGGAGACTTGCGCTTATCTGGCCGGTTAGGGTCTGAGATGGTTTTGACCGATTCTTTTTCTTCTTCGTCAGCTTCGCTATCTCCACCCTGGTCACCTTCACTCTGCTGCAACTCACTTTGTTCTATACTATCCTCTAGTGGGTCTTGTTGATGTGTCTGACTAGGGACTGCGCCCACATTGGTGACTAGAGGGACTGGAATGTTGGGCTTTGTCCCTACGTCCTTCATCCATTTAGCTGGCCATTGCTGAACTACTGCAAGGATGTCTTCCTTGGTCACTATGTATGGCAACTTCCAGTATGCATGTTTCTTATCTGCATGGGCCTGGATGAAGACATTGTGCATGTCGGCCCTGAAGTTGGCTGCTCCATCATACTGATAGAATAGCTCATTACTGAGCCACAGTGTTTGCAGGATCTCATAAGAGATGCTCATCATATAAAAAGCGAACACATAGTTCATCATCTGTTGGGATGCTTTGTCCTGTGACACCCAAAGAGATGTGTACCTTGCTGCACGAGGCATGTTCGGAGGCACAGCAACAAACTGCACCTCAGTAGGTTCTTTCCATCCTACTAGTGCGATAAGGAATATCAACCATGAGTAGTGAAAGGGTCTTCCTTTCTCCTGTGTGTCGTGGGCATATTCAAGGAATTCCTTCGCAATGTACGCTGCTCAGTTGTAACTGTAGCCTTCGACACAGTTTGCAGCAATATTGACAATCGGGGCAGGCACTTCATTTGGTCTGCACTTCCGCATTAACTTGCATGCTAAGAGCTCAGCTATGAATCGAATGTTCTGGTGCCCAATTGTCGAAGTTTGATACCCTCGCTTCCCTTTCGTCAGGCCAAAGCGGTCCTTCATGCTCTGTGCCAACTTCATATCTTCGTGTTTTGAAAGAAATTCGATTCCAGGGTCAGGCCCTTCCTTTGGCAATCCTGTGGTACTATGAATCAGTTCTCCAGTAATAGGGATTCGCTGGTCTCCTAGCCATAGGTTCCCATCATGCACTAATGCCAAGAGCTTCTTGACCACTATGGTCACCTGTGTGCTGCGACCAAAGTGGGGAACATCGAGCATCTTCAACAAACTAGCTTTATCCAAGCTAGCAGCCCAATGTTTCGCTTCCAGCAATGTCGCTCCACTCTCTAGATAGTGGACAGAGTGTAAGTATGTCCTAGGTGTGAACTGTGGAAATTTCCTACGATCAGTTGTATCGTGGTCGGCGTACTTGAGTCGATCTACTTTCCCTGTCATTGTTCCAACCAACTGCACACTCGGTGGCAGTGAAGGGGTGTGTAATGTGAACTTGGCATTCTGCCAAGGTGGCTGAACTCCTGGTCGAACAGGCGAAAGATATGGTGGACGCTGTGAGGCAACATTCTCATCCCCTTCAGGTGGGATCTCTACTGAACTAGACGGATTCATCTCGGGATCCTCTGGTGTTTTCCCTGATTGCTTGTGTCTGTCTTCATTCCGCTTAGAGCGTAATTCTGGTTTAAATTTCTTCATGTTAGATCATGTCTGCATTGGTTGAGGGGGTGTTAGGGGAGTTTCTTCGCGGGGTGTAGAGTCAAGTGGATTGCTCATAAGGTTGTGCAAACCCATCTGTTCAAATTCTCTCAACAGTTCCTGAAGTTCGCGATTAGCTGACATGGACTCAATTGTAAAACTCAAGACAATGCGTAATGCAAACTTCGCAAGCCTGGGTATCTTCTTATAGAATCCATTGATGAAATTTGTCATAACTGTGCATTGAAGACACCAAATATGATAGAGATCTTGTCCAAACGGTGGTATATTTCCCAAGATCTCATTAATACAAGCAGTTTATACAGTTAACGTACTGGCGCTGCCAAATTTGATTTATTGCAACAGTTGAATTTTAAGCTCCGACACATCTTTCCTTCTTCGGCACAACCAGTAGCTCTGGCTGCAACACAATAAGGACATTCGACACTTCCTGGCACCAACTTTGACAGAGCTTCGAGCTTTGACCCACGACAGAATGTCTTCCACAACTTCAATGATTCCTTTCATTTCTAAGAACTTCGTCGAAAATAAATCATGATATTCAAGGAGAAGTTGGGTCACTTCTCTCACCATTTCTTCTTCCCAATAATCTCCAATGGTAGCGTACTTCAGCTTTTCTTCTGAGCCAATGTTTACTTGCCTTGTCTTCACGGGCTGAGTTACTTCAGGTGCTTCGACTGCTGGTCCATGTACTTCACAGTGCCCTTCTGACTCATAAATGTTAATGTTGCGTGGGTCATCATCCTCATCAATTGCGAGGCTAAAGCATTCTACTTCATTAGCCTCTTGTTCCTTCCAATCAGGTTGGTACTATGCTATTTCTTTATCATCAAACACCTTAGTATGGATCAACCTAATCGCTGCATCTAAAGCAGGACAAACCTCATTAATAGAAAATGTCAGCACAAAACTATCAACAAGACTATCCCAACTTACTGTACCATGGCGAAGCTCCACCTCCACATACCAGTTCTTTGCTACAGGTTCCATAGTGTGTATAAACCTATGTACCCATTCTTCACAAGGTACATGCTTCCATGCTTCATAACATTGCTCCAAATGTTCCTGAGGGCTAGTCTTACCATTAAATCTACTTCGCACCTCCTGAGGTTGATCCATGAATCTCAGGCGAAGGAAGTTTTGACAAGCTTCCCAACTATGAATGTACTTTTTATGACCATTCCACCACCTAGCAGCTGTGGCTCTAAATATTGAATCTAGAGTCTCCATTTTCTGTGAGTCTGGTACCTACTCTGAAAATTGCAAAATAAAATCTTCGGGGTCTTTCAAGCCATAAAAAATAGGTAAGACTCTTGTGTATGAGCCAAGCCATCTGAGATACTTGTTAATTCTTGCACATCGATTTCCATGTAATTCATAAAGTCTGTTCTGCCAATTCTCTAAGCCTTCATCTGAATCAGTCATGCAAGAACTGTCACACTTACAATCCATTATACCTTCAGTAGTAGGGTTAACATAGTCTTCCTCCTTAGCTGTGATGTTGTAGATATGATCCAAAACATCCTGATCTTCATCTCTAATTGGCTCTGTGTACCTTTCTCCTTGAGAAGGGTCCAAGGGTACTATGACTCTCAAGCCTTTTCCTTCAAAAGTCATTTTCCTATTCTTAAGGTTGATTACTGCAGAATTCTCTATTTCCCATTCAATTCCAAGCAAGGCTGGATAGGGGTTGTTGTCATCAATTATTTCAATGACTTTAAAATCTGCTAAGGTACTAACCAAATCAATGTCTATTTGGACATTAGGGAATCTTCCTAGGGGCACAATCTTCTGCTAATTGGCTAATCTCAACTGCATAGGGGACCAGTCAAGGGTAGGTTTTCCCATTTGTTCCCATGTCTGCTTAGTTAAAACATTTACTTCTGATCCCAAGTCTAAAATGATGTCAGTCATGTCATACTCTCCTATCTGAGCATGCAATCTCATTTCTCTTCCTGTTCTTCTAACTCTATTAACAGTTTTTTCTTTACCCGAGCTTTGCTGAGGTTCGCAAGAAGAAATAACTTTCTGTAACTCATTCAAAGCATTCTGATTCCTTAAGAGCTTCATACAACTCTGTAAAAATGATGACAGTGTACTTACTTTATCCGTCAAAGCTTCTTGAGACTGTGACTGCTATTGATGTTGTTGCGTAGGTGCTACTGATGTGCTCAGATCAGCAAAGTCTTTTTTGGCTTCCATAAATATTTCTTTTTCTCTTCCCACATCAAATGTTGGGACTTTCTCTGGGGTCTTATGAACCCAAGCCTTGTCAGGATGTTTCTCCTTATTTTTTACTTGCGTCGTAGCTCCACTCCTTGTAACAACGTTAATGTCTAGGACAGGTCTTTGCTCTACAATAATCATCTGAATATTCTAAGTAGGAGCTCCATTTATTTCTTGTATCTTGGCTATCAGCTGTGGGCATTTCTCAATAACATGATCTACCACTCTGCAATATCAACATGTCGTAGTTGGGTTTTGACAGTCTCTAGCTAGATGTCCTGCCTGATTACAGTTATAGCACACAACCTGGCCTCGACCTCTTCCAGGCATACCACCACGACCACAACCTCCAAAAGTACCTCGACCTGATGTACTACCCCGGTAACCATATCCATCATTGCCTTGTGCATCGTTTTATACCCTATAAGCATCATAGGTTCGCTATCTCATAAGGTCAAAGCTGTGACATTCCTCTTTGTTGTGTCCTACTGACTTACAGAACTTACAATAAGGATTCTTGGGGACTTGAACATATCTCTGCAGCAGATAGCAGTCTTCAGGTCGATGCTAGCCAGTTGTTCTACAGATCTCACAATATAGAACATTAGGGTTAAATGGGTTTGGCGCACTAGTATTCATGTAATTTATTAACACAGTACACTGTTCTTTGTCATGACCTTCTGTCCTACATCGTGTACACCAAACCTCTTCGCGAATAGATTTCCCCTTCTTCATGTCGCGAAGCTCCAAAGCCATTTTTGCCAACTGCGCCTATATTTGGGCTATGCCAGAATTATCTTCGACAGGAGTTGTTTCAAGCTTGATAGCAATTTCCAAAGCCTCTTGCTGATCAACAACCTTCTGTTGCATGAGTGGAGTTCTGATGTGAGGTAATAGGGCTGCAATGAACCATTCTTTGTGTTGCACTAGTCCAATAGTGAAACTAACTTGATCTAGCGGAACTTTGAACCTCTGATCAAAGTCCCAAACTGATTCACCTCGCCTTTGCTGAATCGCTTTCAATTCCGTTATACACTGTGACTCTGATTTAGGCTTCTTGAACTCTTTGATCATTGTTGCTTTAATATCATCCAAGGCATGGTTCTGATTATTGGAAAACTTCATAAACTAGGTCAAATCCCGATCTCTAAAAGAAGTAACCAGCTGCGCTCTTCTTATATCTTGATCCATAACGTTCTTAGCAGTCCACACAGCTTCTCATAAGAACCAAAACTGTTCTAGATCCTCTGATCCAGTTCCTTTGAAGATTGGTAGTTTGATTTCATCATTCATATGGGCCATTTTAGATCTATGGGGGGAGGGAGGGGGATTGGTAGTAGGCGGGGGGGAACTTACTAGGTTAGACTGACCTGCGACAGGAATACTCGGGCTAGGGTTACTTTCAGACTGCGACGATTTCTCAGGGATAACAGATCTTCGCTGCGGGGTTGTAGGAGGGTTTCTAACAGAAGAGGTTTCTTCGGACTTAGAGTCTTCTTTGGTATTCTGACCTAGGGTATAGGATCCAAAATTTCTCTTGTATCTTTTACTTCTTCGCAGCAAACCACTTTGCTCGTCGAAGTCACTTTCACTTCCAAACATAGGTTAGTGGAAACAACTCTAGCAATCGGATTCTATAAGCAATATACCTTTTTCAGCCAAGAGCATTTTAATTTTCAAACTAAATGAATTCAAGTACTTACCCCTTGGTCCTTTGAAAAATTGTCTTTCAGCTTCGCTAAAAGAGGTACTTGTGTCAATGGCAAACTTTGTCACAAATGCTTCAAGGGTTCACGTTGTCCAGAAATCAATAGCTCGTGATATCGCGTTGTTCACTCTTTTCAATATATTAATTATTGTGGGGGTCCAGTCAGGAAACTAACCTTCTTGGGAGTTCGTCTTTCTCTCTGTTAACCTGGATAACCACTAGTGCAATTCTATGTGGATACTACCAAAGAAAATTTCATAAATATCAGCAAAAATGTACCTTTGCAAGAAGTCGTCTGAGCTATAACGAGGATCCTTATTTTCTTGTTCCACAAATTGCAAATAGTTCTCTTTAATCTAGTCACCGATTTCTTTTACTGAGGGTCTCCAAAACATAGCCCTCCAGGTACGACGTAGATCCCTCTTGAGCAGATACTGAGTTCAACCGGAAACAGAACCAATTTGTTGGGCTATAGGGCAGATCCGGGGTTTATACTTTAACTTCGCACCAACAAAAAGACCCACAATGTTGGCCCTTTCGGCAACAACCTACGAACAGGTTGCAATCTCACCCGAAATAGCTATGGGGTGCCGCAGAATCAGGTTTCTGCAAGCAGAAGAGGGATATTACTGTACCTTTAGGATTAACAACAAATATTCATACAAAATAGAGCTTGGACATTCACTTATATAGCTTTGCAGTTAGATAAACAAATTGTTTCTTGCTTAACCCTTAACTGGGAATTCACAGCAAAGTTAATATTTAGTAGTTATCTTACTTATCATTTATCTACTTATCAATGCATGAAAATAAAACAGAAACAATATAAAAGCACAACCACAACACAAGATATAATGTGGTTCACCCCTAGGGTAGGGGCTACGTCCACAGAACTGCGCTTTTATTCAACTTTTTCACAAAACAACAGTTCTGATCTGCGCACTCAGCTGCAGATCCTTTCCTTCAAATCTAGCTGCACACTTAGCTACATTTCCTTTCTTACAACTCTAAGCTGCGCACTTAGCTACAGTTCCTTTCCTTACAAAAGCCCTCTGCGCACACAGCTGCAGTTCATTCTTACAAAAACCATCTGCGCACACAGTTGCAGAGGTCGTCCACGCACACAGCTGGGACTTGACCTTAAAAACCAAAAATAGATCTTAACTTTGCATCACATGACCCTCATGTCATTAGATACTCTTGACATATTTACATGAGTGCCTATTTATACAAGTGCACTATTACAAAATCATGGGATTACACCCGAAATTTATTGACAATTACAAAAAAGAGGGCTTTGACTCAACCCCGACACCCCTAAGACTATTTTGAGTCATAACTTCACTTACAAGCTTCCACAAAAACTGTGGAGTTACCAAAATTAAGGACTGCTAAGGGGCACGCCCCAACAAGTTCTCCATGAAGAGGTTAGCTATGATGGGAGAAAGAGGGGAACCCATATCCACTCCACAAGTTTGTTCATAAAGTTCACCTTTGAAACTAAAAAATGTGGACTTGAGACAAAGGCCTATGAGTTTGGAGGTTTCAGGATCCGTCAGGTCTTCTATGACTTTGATGGCTTCCATGATGGGGATCATGGTCAAATGAACTAATGGTAATTTCAGATTACATTATCTCTAGTAAGTTTAGATTGTTATTATCTCTCTCATCATGTCATCCTGATTTTTTTCTTAAAAGATGTATAGTGGGTCAGTGATCTCTATTTCTTTACTGTAGTTCCTAGATTCTATAATCAACTATTTTATGGCAGTGTTGATGTTTAAGGATACATTGGAATGAGACAAAAGAACACGTGTGTTAGAATGGAGACAGAGGTATTGATTTCTAACAATTTATAATAGTTAATTCCATGCCCATATTGAAATATTGACTCACGCATGTATGATACAAAGTATCAGTTTTCATGAGATCTTATCACACATGGGTGTGCATTTAAGGATGGGCATAGATTTTTTTTAAATTACATATCATCGCATTTCCAATGGACAAATTAATATCTCTAATGAGATTTCCATACAACCGATGGCAAAGCCATCAGATATTTTTGAGTTTTTTTCGACATGTCCATTACATTTACGACTATTAGTCCTCTCTTCTTTGACTGTACTAGTGGAAACCGATGTCAGTTATCTGACCACATGGTGGGATTATATTCTAGGTTAATCGACTAGTATTTCATCTCATTTTCAATGAAGGTCCTAGAGATATAACTTGGTTAATCAATTACACAGATGTTGGTTAATTGACCAAATAGATGTAGGAAATTCGATGGATTGTCGTTAAATTTACCTGTCGTACATGCGACTAATTGTTGTCATATTTATGACGTATTGTTCAGGTCATCAGATATCTGACTTAAGATAACTGATGTTTAAAAATAGTACACCTTGTTGGATGTGAGACAGAGTCTTGTCAAAATTCAGACAAATATATTGTTGGATTTTGGGTTCAAATTTACTTGTGCCCTCACCATTTTGCTTGCAATAATAACCAATATTACATCATTTACATAGCATAAGTCAAGGGTAAAAATTAATGGAATTACAATCCACCCACCCTTGAACAACATTATCCTCAACACTCTGATATTGAACAAAAATGGGTATACATGTATCATGGAACCCTACATTTCCCACATAGCCTCATCTAGACAAATGTGCCTCCGCTTCACCTTTACCTAGTTGATGGCTCGAATTCGAAGTGTAGTCATCTTCCTTCCTATGGTTCACATAGGACCCACTTGTAACTCTCCCTTAGGTTCAACCTGAATCACATTCCACTGAATAATGTGATTAGAATCTTGAATATATATTTTTTAATATTGATACATGGAAAACATAATGATCTTTCATATGCATAGGAAATGAAATCCTATATGCAACTAGTCCTATCCTATCAAGGAATTCAAAGGGTACACAATATCTTGGTGTCAACTTATCACAAATTCCAATATTTATATAGCTCTTACTTGGATTGAGTCTAAAATAAATATGGTCTCTGACCCAAAATTCTCTATGCACTCTTTTCATATTAGCATATCTCTTATGCATTTCCTACTTTGCTTTCAAATTATACCTAATTTTAACTTTTTCTTGCTCTGTTTCTTTGAGAATTTATAACCCAAGGACCACTCTATCTATTGGGTTTTCTCAAATTACTAGACTCATGCATTTTTGTCCATACATGGATTCAAATGGACTCATTCCAAATGATGCCTAGCAACCATTGTTATAAGCAAATTCAACTAGATGTAAGTAATCTTTCCACTTGGATGGATTATCCATCACATACATCCTTAACATGTCTTCCAACACTTTATTTACCTTCTCTATCTAACCATTGGTTTGAGTATGGTATGTTATACTAAAATTGAGTTAATTTCCTAAATCCTTGAACATTGTTTTCCAAAAATTTGATTTGAATTTCGTATCCCTGTCTAAGATTATTGCCTTGGTAAATCCATGCAACTTGAAAATTTCCTTCATGAAAATATACACAATGTAAGAATTCTTATTCGTGGACTTGAATGGAATGAAATGTGTTGATTAGTCATCATTTCCACCACCACCATGATCGATTCATGCTTCTTTGTTTTCATTGGAAGTATTTTAATAAAATCAATCGATGTCTCTTCCCACTTCCACTTAGGGATGGGTATTGGATGCAAAAATCTCGCTGGGTTTTTTTGCTCAACCTTAACTTGTTGGAACTTCTGACATCTATATATGTACTGCACAATATATTTTTTCATTAGTGAAAACAAATATGTATTTATTGCTACAATTAAATTCTTCTAAGAACGTGGGTGACTTGAGTAAGGAAACCAATGTATTTCATCCATTACTGGCTTCTCTAATTCCATGTTGTCAAGAATGTGCAACCATCCGTTGAACAAAATGATTCCATATTCTTCCTCCTCATATCCTTCATACTTCTTATCCAATTATCCTTGTCTAAGACCCATGTTCATGTTATACTTCTCATCTTTAGCTAATACTTTGTTGACTTGTTATCTGAGCTCAATCTTGCATAATATCATCGTTGTGACATGAAACTTTATGTTGAGTGTGTCAACAAATTTTTTTCCTTTCCTTTTAAATGATTCATTTCAAGGTATAACCTAGCATGTCAAGAATTTAGATTCATTTGATTAAACAAATACATCAAACTCATGTGATCAATCTACAACTCAAATTTTCTTCCAAACAAGTAATTCTCCACATCTTCGAGGTATGCCTTATGGTTTCTAGCTCCAAAATCATGCATCATATAATTCTTCTTATGATCCTTTAACTTTATATACTCATAACATATCTTCCTACATAAGTACTCCTCCCATCTCTTTAATGCAATCATTAGTGCATACCACAAAATATTTATCTGGATATGGGATCTTTAAAATAAGAGGATTGGTGAGTAATTCCTTTAGGCATTGGAAACTCTCCTCACATTTTTTAGACCATGAAAACTTTACATTCTTTCTTTGTAGGGATGTGATAGGATACGTTATCTTGGAGAAACCTTTGATGGATCTCTTGTAATATCCTACTAAACTCATGAAAGATCGAACATATGCCACATTCTTGGGCATATACCAATTCACTATAGCATAAATCTTCTCGAGATCTACTAAAATTCCATATGTTGAAATGATTTGACCCAAATATTTAATATTCCATTGATAAAATTCACATTTTCTTAGCTTGGCATACAATTTATACACCCTAAGAACTTGTGGTACCATTCTCAGATAATCTACATGCTCTTCCTCATTCTTGGAATAGATGAGGATGTCATCTAGGAATACAAACACAAACTTATCCAAAAACTTGATGAACACATTGTTCATGAGTCACATGAAAGTAGTTGGTGTGTTGGCGAGTCGTTCGAATGGCACAATTTTGAACTCATAGTGGCCATGATGATTTGTTTAAGTTGTCTTATGGATATCCTCCTCTTTGATTATGAACTAATGGTATCATGGCCTTAAGTCAATCTTGAAAAAAAAATTAGATCCCTTTATATGATTGAATATATCATCTATCCTATCCAATGGATACATGTTTTTGACTTTGAACTTATTGAATTTCCTATATAGTCAAAACATAGTATAATTGTTCCATCCTTCTTCTTAATGAAAAACACTAGAAAAAACCATGGGGACACACTCAATCTAATGTAATTCTTATCCATCAGTTCTTGAATTTTCATTTTCAACTCTATGAACTCGGTAGTAATCATTCTCTAAGGTTCCTTAGACACCGATTCATGTCCTAGCACCATATTAATTGTAAATTCGAAATCTCTTTTGAGTGGTATCCCTGATACCTCTTCTCGGAATAAATCCCTATATTCTTGCAGTTTCAGGAAATATTATGATGTTGGTCCTCTATATTCTATTGAAATTTATACATGAACTGCATATATTTGATATTTCTTAGAGTACCTCCATAACTGCATCACTGTAACCTTCCTGATTGAAACTTTATTCAACACATGTTTTACTAGCTAAGGAATTTTTTAATCGTCTGTGCTATCAAGAAACTTATTGTCATAGTCAAGCTTGGCACGATGATTTTCCAGCCAATCCATGCCAATGAGAACATCATATGATCCTAGCAATAGGATATTCAGGTTTATTGTGTTGGATATACCATCCAATTTTATTGGACATCCTTCTACCACTTCAGTTTATTTCATCTTTGTCCTTGTGTCTAATTGAACTAGCCATGACTTTTCATGCTTACTTTTCTTAAGAGAAAAAACTTCAACAATATTAGGATGAATGTAAGTATTACTAAACCCTAGGTCTATTAAAATAGAAACTGACTAAATGATAATCTTACCTCCAACTTCAACCATTGTTGTTTGGTGGTCTATATGATGATCATTTACATCTACGTAGATTCTAGGAGTCAATATGGCCATGTCCTCCACCTTAACAACTTATTCAATGTTATGTATCCTTCAAGGATTCTCCATCTTGTGGGGGAAATCACACATCTTATGATTCTCTCCACATCCCCAACATTGCATTGGTTCCATAGGTCTTACTTCCTTTGGCATAGTTCTCTAGAACCTACCTTGAGCTTTTTGTTCCTGTTAAACATTTATTAGTTGATTCCTATTGGGTTCAGGGTTGAATTCCTTCTTTCACATGTCAAAATTTCCCTATTATTTCCTCTCATTTCTTGTTGTTCCTTAAATATTCCCTTGTTTTTCTCATAGCAATGAATAGCCTTCAGGATATCATCATTCAAAGTCTTGGGCTCCATGAATTAAATTGCATCTCTATAATTCTAGGGAAGTCCACTTAAGAATCTATGAATCTTTACCTTTCAATTTATGAGGTAATTCACATACTACAATAGTTGTAGGAGTTTTTTAACATATTTATCCATTTTCATTTGTCCTAGATTTATATCATGGAATTCCTTTCTCTTATTGTCATAGTATCCTTCCTAAAGATATTTCTATTTGAAATAATTTTCAAATCTCTTCCAATCAATATTCTTGTCCTTGAGTCTCTTCACTTATCGAAGGGGCTCCCACTAGATTGAATTTATTCCATTCAAATTAAAATGGAAATATTGGCCTTCTCATTCCAAGAGTATTCATGAATCCTGAGGTAATTATTCATTCCAGGAAGCATTGCTTCAACCTCCTATCCATTCTTATTTTCTTCGTCAAACGTAGGTGGCTTTCCCTTCTTGAATTCCATGAAGGAACTCTCTTTACAAGGATTTCTTCTCTTATATCATTAGGATGAACCCTCTGGACTATATGATGAGTTTATTTATCTATAAATATGTTGCTTGAATTTTTTGATGGATATGTGCTCATTCTCCTCTTATGTGAACCTCTTTCTTGGCATCACGAACTTCCCCTATAGTGACTACTCCTGTTCTTCTCATCCTTAGTCCAATTTTTTTGGTTTGATCCCATATTACCTTTCAATTGAAGGTCCATTAGGATATAAAATATGGTCTCATTGATTTGATGATAATATTGTTGCACCTTATTTATCATTTCATTGAAATTTCTCATAGTATCAACCATTCTTGGAGGTTTGATTTGTGCCCTCCTTCCATTGGATTGAGTTTCTACATTACCACCTTGCACATATTCACCCATAACATCTTCTTCATGCTCATATGGATCTTGTGCATCATCCATGATTATCATTCAACTAGCTTAATTCCTAATTCCTCATCTCACTACCTTATTTCCATTGCTATAATGGTCTTATTGTTGTTGCTAGCGCTGCACAAAAACGAAAGTTTTATTAGACAAGACATTGATAAATCCTGATAGTTACTTTAACATTACCATGTTGGATTGCTCTTGTACTCATATTCCTAGTGTTTAAACCAATGCTTTGATACCACTATGTCACATGTGAATGGCCTTAGTGGCCTATCACGACCAAGGGGGATGCTTATCCCTTTGATATCAAGACAATTCTGTCTCCCTTAATGAGTTTATTACTGTGTATAAGTCTATTCCATGTATATTTTTATTGCACTAAGAAATGCAATGCACACATCATACTTTGGTTTATGCACAATACTGTGCTTATCACTTCTTGTACATGTAGAAACACTGCATGCATGAGTTCTAATTGTTGTGCAATATACCATGAAAAAACCTTTTATCGAATGCACACTAACCACTGCACAACAACCTTACTTCTAATGGCCATTATTGGCCTCCTACAGAGTTAGCACTATAGGCATAATGGGACTTCATATGCAAGAAATACATCTTTATGTAAGCATATCATGAAGTGTGATGTCCTATATCCAACATTTAGATATCAAGATTCATGATTACTATTACCAAGACAATTCATATTCACCATTTCTAATACATCATGCATCTTATCATTTCAAATCAACATCCATAAAATGGAATGGAAATAAAAACAATGAAACATCAAGTAAGAAATTATATTGATTGTAGTTTCTCTGAGCAACTCACTCCACAAAAGCAATGTTCCACCCAGTTGTAAGCGCTCTATATAGCATATAGTATTTATGCTAAGAGGCCACTCCCGCATTGGGCATGATTTCCTCAAGTAAATCGGAACTATTAAAATCTCACTCATAGTCAAATAGGCACATGGACATAACCAAGCCAACCCTTTGTTGGGTTAACAAGATGTCCACCATCACATAGAGTCAATCTTAATCCAAGCCACAACACAATTGGGTTCATAGGATAAAAATGTAGTGGAGGTGAATGCTAACTAGTAAAATCACCTCTAAATTATAGGAACCTTTATCAGACTCGACTAGTTTTGGGTCAACAATACCTTCCCCACAAAACACCAAGAAGGCACAATTTCACTACTCCAAAGTCCCTTATTCATCGCCTTCCCTTAGGTGTTATTCAGTGTGTGCATAGAAATACCACCCTAACTCAATTATCTGCTAGGTGGTCTTAGCCTTCACTAGTCTCATTATATAGTTCCACGCTCCATAATACTATGAGATTCCATCCCACTCTAGTACTCAATACCACTCCATCAACATCTCAGCATTACAAACAAAACAAGTATAGGACAAACAATCGGATATGGTTTACCTCCAAAATAGCAGAAACCTTGTGCAAACTCATCTGTCTTGGGGTGCACATTACCTGTCCCGCACAAAACCAAGAGGGTACCCATTCATTGCTCAAGAATCCCTTGGACATCACCTTCCTCTATGTGTTATTCAATGTGTGTGTAGGAAGACCACCCAAACCACAGATTGTTAAAGAAATGTAACTACATAAGATATTCTATTTTGTATTATTATTATTATTATTCCTCCTTTCGAAGATGGTGTTCTTCCGACTAGGGAATGCCATTGATGTAATTGGTCATTTAAATTCTTTAGGTAAAACCTATGTTGTAAGTGAAGTTAGTAGTACCCACAAAAGTATTATTAAAATGTTATTTTTAGTCTCCCAAGGAAACTCGACCCTGGTTGAGAGGAGAAGTAAGCCATGTTGGGTTATTATGATTCTCAGTTGATGTGTATAAACATATGAGGAACCCTCCTCATTTAGACACACTCATAACTCAAGTAAGTTATCTAGAGATAAACGGAGTTGTCGATCTAATAGGGGAAAAGCAGTCTAGTCTTATTCTGGGGTATTATACTATACTTGGTTGAATTCTATATCAAGGATGTTTTGCTTAGTTTTCTACCCTACAATGGTTTCCCAAGATAAATATTTTTGTTCTATTTTTTTCTATTGTTCTTTTTATTCTTTTAGTGGTCCTTTTGTTTTGGCATAACAACGTTTAAAATATTAACATGGTATCAAAGCCAACCTAAAAGAAGACATTATACAATAGATTTTTCCAGTAGTTCAACAAGTTAGGGCTCAATATTCTAGACAACTCCGTCCACATATTAGCTGAAAAAGAAGGACCATTCAACTCTCCCTAGGAGGTCACATCTTTCTGTCGAAGTTGTTTTTTAGTTCTGTAGACTTTCATTTTTTGACCTACCACTACTACCAGGAGAAACTAGGGCATCAAAGTTTTCAAGGTTTTATCTACAAATTCGTGTAAACCAAGTTATAGACCAAATCACCTTGGTGAGGTGCATATTTTACTCCAATCATCTTTGAAAGTGATCATAGATAAAAAATTAGGGTTTCTCTGTCAAACCCTAGGTCATCTAGAAGATGCTTCCAGAAGTAGTCCTCAAATTGGTAAGTTCTACCTCCTATATTTCCATTTGAGGTTCTCATTCATTAAAGATGACAAAAAATACCAAGCTTGATGAAAATATTAAAGGAGCAGATAATTTTAGAGCATGGAAGTACAAAGTCATGCTCATCCTTGAAGAACGTGACCTAGAAGGCTGCATTAAAGATGAGGCCAAGGAACCAGAGAGATATGAAGCAGAATCCAAGAACAAGAAGTATATGATCAAAGCTAAGAGGATCATAAATAATTCTATGAAGGACCATTTGATCCCTCAAGTATCTTAAAATAATACTTCAAAGGAAATGTTCAATGCACTAACAACCTATTTGAATGCATGAACATCAATAGAAGAATGACCTTGAGAAGCCAACTCAAGGGTGTGAAGATGCAAAAGGCAAAAACTATGCAATCATACTTCTCAAGAGTATCACAGATTAAAGAACAATTAGAATCCATTGGTTACATGGTGGAAGAAGCAGAAGTTGTGATGATCACTTTAAATGGTCTTCTATTAGAATGGGAATCCTTCATAAGAGGAATATGTGCAAAAAGAAAGTTAACCAATTTCAACAAATAACGGGAAGAATGTCTACAAGAAGAGGAAGAATAGGAAATAGAGAAGAAAATATAAATGCTAATGAAGATCAAGCTATATAAGCTCATGCAAAGAATGGAAGAAACAAAAGGGAAGGATCAAGGATAACCTACAAGAAGATCACAAAAATTCAAAACAAGTAAGACACCTAACAAGGATTACTCATCTTATAAATGTTATAAATATCATAAGTTGGGACACATTTCTAGACATTGTCCACTTAATAAAGATAGGTTCAATAAAAATAACTGAAAGTTTCATTCCCATGCAGTTGAAGAGAATGAATCAGATGAAGAGAAGGCTAGAGAAAATGAAGACTCTAGTGAAGAATATGTCCTAATTTCATCCCTCACAGGAACAGACTCTCATGGAAGTGAAACTTGGCTCATAGAAAGTGTTGCTTCCAAAAATATTGCATGTCACAAAGACTCTCTCTCATGTCTTACTCAGAAAGACTATCCACATAAGTTGCATCTTGGAGATGATTATCAATATCCCATCAAAGTAATGGGAAAATCCTATTACAAGCTAAAATACGAAAATTCCATGAAGATGAAAGAGGTCCTATATGTTCCAATTTTAAAGAAGAATCTTATTTTTATATCAGCTTTACATAAGAAAGGTTGTAGAGTTTCCTTGTTGTGAAGAACCCACATGTTTTTAAGAAGCTTAAAAGAATAAGGAATGAATGGATGCCATGATCGAAGAACACTAGTCTATCATAAAGAGTGATGTTTGGGATGTGGCTCCAAGACCAAAGGATAAATCATCATTCTCTTCAAAATGGATTTTCAAGAAAAAGCATTCAATAGATGGTAGTATTGGAAATTTCAAAGAAATATTTGCTGCACGAGTATTCTCTCATAATGAAGGAATTGATTATGAAGAGACTTTTGCAATAGTAGCCAGATATACTTCAATCAGAACTATCCTTGCCTTGGAATCTAAGATGAAATGGAAGCTACACCAGATGGACGTAAAGACATCCTTTCTAAACGGTGTTATACAATAAGAAGTGTATATTGAACAACCATTAGGTTTTTAGACACACGACAAGAAGGCACATGTATGCAGATTGAAGAAAGCACCCACAACATGGTATGGAAGAATTGATGGCTTCTAGATGAGATTGGGAATTACCAGAAGTAAAGAAGATTCCAACCTTTACTATAAGGTTGAAGATGATGGGATCATGATATTATTGATATATGTGGATGATATATTTTTGACAAGAGAGGAGAAGCTCATTAGCAAATGAAAAAAGAATATTTCTGCAAGATTTGAGATGAAATACCTTGGCATGAGGCATTACTTCATAGGTCTTGAAGTATGGTAGTTCCAAGATAACATTTTCCTAACCAAGGAAAATATGTAGTTTAGATCCTAAAGATATTTGGGATGTTGGATTGCAAAGCAATGAACACTCTGATGGAGACAAACTTGAATATATTGAATGATGACTCTTTAAAAAGAGTAGATGCCACACTATACAGACAGATTATAGTGACATATTTGACAAATACAATACCATATATATGTTTTGTTGTAAACACCTTGAGTCAGTATATGGTGGAGCCCCAACATGTTCACTTAGTTGAAGAAAAACATGCGATGAGGTACCTAAAGGGTACATTAGATTATGGAATTAGATATGCAATAAACAATGAATTTAGATTGTATGGATATGTGATTCAAATAGGGAAGGAAGTGTTGAAGATAGAAAGAGCACTTCAGGATGTTGTTTTAGTTTGGGTCAGGTGTGATCTAATGTCTTAGTAGAAAGCAAACCAGTGTTTGACTTAGTACAACCGAGGCTGAATGCATTGCAACATGTTCATCCTGTAGAGAAGCAGTATGGATTCACAAATTATTGGCATGATTGTTTGATGTCAATATGGATGCAACTAATATTTATTGTGATAACTAGAGCTGTATCAAGCTTATAGAGAACCAGATGTTTCGTGATAAGTCAAATCATATAGAGACAAATTATCATTACATCAAGGATATGGTGCAAAGAGGAGTTGTGAAGATCCACTATGTTCCTATAGATAAGAAAGTTGTAGATGTGTTAACTAAGCCTCTATCTCGTATAAAGTTTAAATAATTTTGAGACAAGCATGGTGTAGTCTGAAAGGAACTCCCTAGAAAAACAGAGTGACGATGATATGATGGAATATCAGTCAGAGAAGGTCATTCGAGTTTATCAGAGTTCCTATAGATGTTGATGTGCTATGACATTTATTTGTGGATGATAAGGTCTTTATTTAATTTATAGATGATAACGTCCAACATTTATTTGTGAGCAATGAGGTCTTGCATTCACTTGCATTTGATGTGGTATTGCACTCATTTACAGACGATGTGGTCTTGCATTCATTTCCAGACGACTAGGTATTGCATTCACTTGCAAACAATGTTGTTGTGCATTCATTTATGGACAATGAGGCCTTGAATTCACTTGAAAACAATGTATTATTGCATACATTTGCAGATGATGTGGTCCTTCATTCATTTGCAGATGATGAGGTATTGCATTCAGTTGC
Organism: Pseudotsuga menziesii; assembly: GCA_001517045.1. NCBI lineage: Eukaryota > Viridiplantae > Streptophyta > Pinopsida > Pinales > Pinaceae > Pseudotsuga > Pseudotsuga menziesii. The sequence goes on from LPNX010662518.1 coordinate 560,464, forward strand.
ATCCGATGTGGTCCTGCATTCATTTGTGAGCAATGAGATTCCAACATTCTTTATGTTGTGGGTGATCCTGCATTAATTTGCGAATGTTGTGCTCTATTTTTATACTAATGATATTAAAGGTGATGTGTCAATATGATGATGCTCGAGATGATATACCAAGATGATGATGCTCAAGCTAATGTGTTGAGATGATGATTCTCGTGATGATGTGCCAAGATGATGATGCTCAAGATGATGTGTTGAGATGAGTATGCTCTGTGATGATGGTGTTCCATGGATGATGATGATGATGATATAGTTGTTGAAAACTTCCTATGACATATAGACTTACCATTCAGTTGTATAGATGTCATTATTTTTACTATTGTTATAGAATGCCTTCCTTTTTAGAGGGAGTGTTAAATAAATGTAACTATGAAATATATTCTATTTTGAATTATTATTATTATTCCTCCTTTTGAAGATGTTGTTCCTCTAACTTGGGATTCCATTGATGTAATTGGTCATGTAAAGTCTTAAGGTAAAAAATTTGTTGTAAGTCCGGTCAGTAGTACCCACAAAATTTTATTAAAATGTTATTTTGAGTCTACCAAGGAAAGTCAGCCTTGGTTTATCAAATTCTGATAGACAGATCTTGGGACAAAAATGGTCTTCACATAGATTGTTGTTATAGCGGATTTCACCACTCTAGGTGAATCACACTTTGTATGGCCTTCCCCTGTCCTGCTGCAGACTCATTAGCCCCTATGGACCACTTTTTGTCCTTTGATGTTTCCTTGATCATCCCCACAAACATATGAAAAATGATATACGCGGCTTTTAAACCTATAACCACGTACATACGCGGGTTTGACCCATATAACCGCATACATCGGGATGTGTGCATAATCCAAATCCTTTTGGAGTTTTCCTTGACATGGATCCGACTCATTTGACTCCTGGCATTCCATATGCCTTGAGATCGCTCGGATTCGACCTTTCATTATCCCTTTGAAAGCTAGATAAGGAACCCCTTGGTACATTGAAGGCATAAGAGAGAATTGAGAGCAAAGAAACTACAGTCCATTGTTTCCGGACCTTATGCTTGAGTCTACATCCCTTTGTCCCTTGGAGCACTTTGGTGTTCTCCCCAAGATTTCCTTTTGCTTGTGAGCTTGCTATCGAGAGATGGAGGATTGAAGTGGTGGAGGCCCAAGTGGGGGATTCAGTTTCTCTGGTTCGCAGGCGTGCCGTCAGAGGTTGTATCTATATTGTAATCTCTTACTTATATTAATAGAAATATCTTTTCCTGTCCAATGATGTGTATTTGAATGAATATTGTATCCATGCGATTATGTCAAATGCTTTTACATTATTGATTATATATGCTAGAATAGATCTAACACCATGATATATAGTATGCTTGTATTGTTTACTTGTTGTTGAGGAAGTAATATAGCAATTCAAGTTGAAGATTGGAAAGCTCAACGGGGATCTACTTCAACCGTCTGGAATATGGTACGAGGTCTGATCCTTTAGTGTTAGACATTTAATTTCTATTGCATATTGGAAAGGATTGATTTCTGGAGTCAAGCTGTTTGTTGCGGTACCCCAAGCCATAGGAATTTCTCTCCATAACAGAATTGGTGACTCCGCTGGGGAGTTCCTAGTCATTTTTCCTTTCGGGGTTTTTATCGGTACAATGGGCTTGATATTATTGACTTTCTCTTTGTTTCTCCTTGTTTCTGGGTTGCATTTTATAGTATGTTCATCCATTGACACTCCCCTTTATTTGTTTGACCCTTGGCCTACTTTTTACCACTGCCTTCTCTGTATACGTAGGTTTTTGGCCAAAAGTCGGGTACATATGCCTATATACACAAGTTTTTGGCCAAAAGTCGCGTACATATTCCGATCCACGCAGTTTTTTGGCCAAAAGTCGCATATATACGCAGTTGTTCTTTAAACAGTCGTGTACATCCTCCCTTTTGGTGAGTTTGATGTTATGGGAAGTTGTTGGGTGGGTTGTGAGTGTGCTTGGGTCTTCCTTAGATCTGATGTTGTCTGTTGGATGCTTCTTTTGTGACCAGAGACCGCATTTTCATTGATTTTTCTTTGAAATTAGTTTTAGTCATTTTTCCTTTTTGTTTTGCCATTAGTGCATGACTCTTTTTGTCTTGGTGTCTTGCTGGGCTTGTCTTTTATACTTGCTGCAGAGACTGAGAGTTTTATATGACTTTTATTGCATTTTTCATTCTTTTATATTGAAAAATACAAAGTAGTTGCACTCTTAGTTGCATCTTAGATATGGATTTGAGGAGGTACTTGCATTGGATTGCTTGGATGAGAGTTGTTTTTAGGCTTTCATATAGGAAGGATTGCATTGACATTCGGAAAGGAATATATATTTATGCATCTCATGTAGTGTCATACCCTATTTTTCATTTGACAAAGATTGCACTTAGCATTGTTTGTTATGGTGTGCATATTTATTTCACTGCTGAGTCTTCATATCACTAGTTGCACGACCATTTCCCTTTGAGTAATTACAGCCAACTAAAATCAACGCATAATTTAAAATGAATTACACTCTTTTCTTTTATAGGGTGCACCAACAAGCTTAGGTTTTAGGATCTTGGAATAGTTCACTGTGAGTAAATTCTCCAAGATCACTAAACAACAACATGTTTGTGTCTGTCCAGGTGAGAGTGTGAAATTCCTTGGTATAACCAGTGTTTCTTAGGATCCTCCTCTCAAAAGGGAGTTAAGCATGAGGCAGTATGACCGGTTATGATTGGGATGACCCCTGGTCATAACTGAGTAGCACCGGAGATATTTCCAGGATTGTATTCATATCTTGGGGCTCTTTCGAGAGTTTCGGGCTTTGCTACCCTGCCCATACGGTCAATCCTGCCTACGACTATCCGCCTGAGCATTGATTATATTGAGGTGACCCTAGTTTCCTTACCTAGGTTATCGAGGGGGTACTTTGTAGGGGTTATTCTGCGGGTGTCCTGGCCAGGTAGAGGTCGGATAGCACAGTCGCTTTATGTGTTGAAGCTGAGGGCCACTATAATTGGTTATGTACCTCCGCTTGTAGTGTATGGGAGTTTCGAGCCTCTCCCAGGCAAGACATACCTGCTGCATTCGGGAGCTCACATATCCTCCCCGTGGTTTGCTTGTATTTTGGCTATATATTTTCTTAGGAGTGTGCTCTTTGTGTGCTAGTTGGCCTTTGGGATCATGGTTACTTGAGTATATTTATGCTCTCTTGAGTTTGGGTCCTTTTATTTTCAACATGCCTGGTATCTTATCACACGTCCTTGGTCCTAATATGGACCCTGGTGTCAGACTTGGGGGCATCACAGCCCCTTACCGTTCTCATATATTTGGGAATGGTCATATTCCATCCTCTACTCCATTTGTGGAGGATTTTTATTCCCTTCGCTCGGTCTTTACACCGGTGGTCACCCTCATGGGGTGGTAGTGGATGCGTGAACGTTGGGTCTACACCTTATCTTCCTTTTTATGTCCCATTGTTCACTGCATTGTTTCCTTTGGGTGCTGTTGTCGTGATCATTCCTCCCTATTCCCTATAGTTTGGATTCTTTATTGACTATTTTGGGTTGTTTTGGACTAATATGGTTGTCATGTAGGGTCCAGTTTGTGTACACTCTCTCCGAGGTTTCGACCCATTCATGCCTATCTCAGGTATCATGTCTAAACTGGCATATAGGTTAGGATGTCACATCTGCTTGCATTTATGCATTGCCTTATGACCATTCCATCTTAACCTTAGGTAAGAACCCATTCCATGGTATCACGGAACCTTCATGCTGCTGTTAGAAGTGATATTATGTGAATGGTAGAGCTTTCCTATACATGGGTGTCCTAGTTAGATCCCTTTTGCATTTGGTACCCATGCTGTGAGTCCTCTCTTAGGTCCGGGAGTCCGTTGTATAGTACTGCCATGACATTTCACAAGAGCCTCATACTCCTCTTAATCTTATGCTAGCCTTTTCCCTCAGGACTCCTTCGTATCGAGTTGTGAATGCATTATCATGAGCTTTTCCTGCCTTATTGAGCTTTATGTTGGCTCTCCTGACATTGCATTTCAGCCATATAGCCCGATCTTGTCTCATGTCTAGCCATGCAGAGCCATCTTTTTATATCCTTCGCATGTATCCTTGCATTGAGCATAGGTATGTTCCACTGCTTGGAGCTAGTTTGTTTTCCATTATGACACTCGTCTCCTCCTATTCTGTAACTATAAAGCTATTTTATTCTTTTTTCAATATTTTCAAATAACTAAAAAAGTCCAAAAAAATCAAAAAACCAAAAAGCCGGACAAGGAAAGATGTTATCTTTGGCAGCTGTCGAGTCGTGTCGCCTTCGAACAGAGCTCTGTATATCACATCCATTGGTTGGGTTATAGTTTGACTTTAGGATTTGTACTCATTTATCTGAGTTTATCTCCACCGATTGGTTAAGCTTGTAGTCCCTATGGAGCCTCTGTTGATGCCTCCTGTGTCATAGAGATTTCCCAGTTTGTATATCGAGTCTATTCTACCTTCATTTAGTCACCATATGTCGTTATTCTCTTGTTCGAAGGATGTTGAAACCTGAGTCAGCCATTCCTCAGTTATCTTGACTTTGCATGTCGGCCATTCCCGGTACAGTTACTGGTTCGCACACCTTATGATCGAGTCCTTCCACATTATACAGCTTTGCTGAGTAACTCATGTTGGATGATGGGGGATGCCTTAATTCCCTCCTTCCAGTGGATTTCATTTCATCGACTTCAGATCATTTATTCTGGGATCATAATCTAGAGTCATTTTGAGTGCCTTGAGACTTGCAGTCATCAGTGGCAGGTTCTCTCTCCATCGACAGTTTTTTGGGAATACATCAATGTCCCCTGATTGATGGATTCTCTCAAGTGTTCAACCTCAACACATTTATTCAAACTTGTTAGTTTGCACTCTAGTACCTTGATTCCCATTTTCATTATCGGTGGGTGATCTTCCGTCTGTTAACGGTATACATTAATGACCGGTAATCAGACGATGGACTACTATGTTTGACCTCGACACCTCTATTCGCATAGTAGGACATGTACTCATAGCATTTTGTGTAGAAGACCTTCCAGATTGGTGGCATCTATTATATGCTACCTCCTTGATCATGCCAGTGTTCATGAGATTTCAACTCTCGTGACTTGATTCCAGTATATGTCAGACATTTCCAGCCACTATGGAGATCTTGA
>LPNX010662518.1:565761-595926 GCA_001517045.1 Pseudotsuga menziesii
CAGGGTCCTTTGTATATCTTTATCATGGATATTCTGATCTATGTATATTTTACATGGCGATGACCACATATGTGATATCATGTGCCATGCCTATTCAAGGCCATTGTACTCTTATGTATCCGAGACTGCTATATGTACTTGCAGTTATATGCAGAGTTGTATTATTATACTATGCTAATTGGGTGGCTGGTCTTCCATTTGGGACCCTTCATCACTCCACTTCTAGGATGGACTTATAATGTATTTCGGTCATCGTATAACCCCTCTGATCTCATACATTAGGGGGCATCTGTTATAGTGGATTTCACCACTCTAGGTGAATCACACTTTGTATGGACTTCCCCTGTCCCGCTACAGACTCATTAGCCCCTATGGACCACTTTTTGTCCTTTGATGCTTTTTTTATCATCCCCACAAACATATGAAAAATGATATACGCAGCTTTTAAACCTATAACCACGTACATACGTGGGTTTGACCCATATAACTGCGTACATCGGGATGTGTGCATAATCCAAATCCTTTTGGAGTTTTCCTTGACATGGATCTGACTCATTTGACTCCTGGCCTTCCATATGCCTTGATATTGCTCGAATTCGACCTTTCATTATCCCTTTGAAAGCTATATAAGGAACCCCTTGGTACATTGAAGGCATAAGAGAGAATTGAGAGCAAAGAAACTATAGTCCATTGTTTCTAGAACTTATGCTTGAGTCTGCATCACTTTGTCCCTTGGAGCACTTTGGTGTTCTTCCCAAGATTGTCTTTTGCTTGTGAGCTTGCTATCGAGAGATGGAGGATTGAAGTGGTGGAGGCCCAAGTGGGGGATTCAGTTCCTCTGGTTCGCAGACGTGCAGTCATAGGTTGTATCTATCTTGTAATCTCTAATTTATATTAATAGAAATATCTTTTCCTGTCCAATGATGTGTATTTGAATGAATATTGTATCCATGGGATTATGTCAAATGCTTTTACATTATTGATTATATATGCTAGAATAGATCTAACACCATGATATATAGTATGCTTGTATTGTTTACTTGTTGTTGAGGAAGTAATATAGCAATTCAAGCTGAAGATTGGAAAGCTCAACAGGGATCTACTTCAACCGTCTAGAATAAGGTACGAGGTCTGATCCTTTAGTGTTAGACATTTAATTTCTATTGCATATTGGAAAGGAATGATTTCTGGAGTCAAGCTGTCTGTTGTGGTACCCCAAGCCATAGGAATTTATCTCCGTAACAATTGCACAAGAGAAATAAGCGAAGAATAATTGAAGAACAATATGAGAAATATTCCATTAATTGATTATTCAAATTATGGGTGCATATATAATACAACATCAATGAATAATTCTAATACCTACCCAGGTAGTTTAATTTGTTAAAGTATTTGTAACTTCGGAAGATATTCCAATGTATATTATCATTGTATGTTGGTCCACCCCCATTGGGGATGTGTATTACCCCTTTACGATATTTCTAAATTGTGTCTATACCTTTAGGTACAACCTTTGTTGTAAGTCGGGGAAATAGTCCCCAGTGTAACATTATGTAATATGTGTTGGTAGTCTCTCTAGGAGAAGTGGGCCCCATGTGAGATGACATGTAGGATCGAATGTTATATTTGGTCAGTGACTTGAAAGGGTATAAATATGGAGGCACTCTCCCTCATTTATACAAACCTAACACACTCTCAAGTGTGCATGAGAGAGAGAGACAACCAGAGGAGGAGAGATAGATAGCTTCTAAATACTTCTTATTACTGCTTTTGATCATCTTACTTTTCTAAAGAAGTTTGCATGTTTTTCTCCTTTATGGTTTCCCTCATGAAAATATGTGTGTCTCATGTATCTTTTATATCTTATGAATCTTGTTGTACTTTTTATTCTTTTAGATAAAGATCCTAGATAGTCTAATCAGAACTTATGAAAAACTAACATGGTATCAGAGCCTCTTTGAAAGAAGGCACTTTGGAGCTGCGGGAACTAGGGACTCCTAGTTGAAGGTGTTCTCTCCATAGATCATCAAGCAAAGAGGGCCATGCTAACTCACCTCAGTAGGGCACATATTTTGGTGGATACAATTTTTGAATCAGAGAAGTTTCATTTTTTACCATGTCACTAGCGCCAGGAGGAACTAGGGAATCAAGTATCGGAGGCTTCCCACCTTAGTTTTTATAAATTTACCTAGATTAGTAAATCTCCTCAATGAGGTGCATCTTTTTGTCCAAACAGAATTCCCAAAATCCAAGTTTGGAAAATTAGGGCTTCTCTAACAAACCCTAGGTCAGCCTACTCTCGAACCTGGTCGGACACCTCAAATCGGTAAGATCCAAATATTTACTATTTCCATTTGAGGTTCTAATTTTAAAAAGATGACTCACCATACTCAGCTTGAGGAAAATCTTGGAGGGGATGATAAATTCTGGGCATGGAAGTATAGGATCTCCCTGATCCTTGAAGAAAATGACTTGGATCATTTTATCTTTGGAGATGTTCCATAACCATAGGGAGATGAGGAAAAGGATTCTCATAAGAGAAGCATGGCTAAGGATAAGAGAGTCATTGAAAATTCTATCAAGGATCACATCATCCCCCATGTGTCTGCATTCAAGACACCAAAGGAAGTATGTGATTCTTTGACAAAGATGTTCGAAGGAAAGAACATCAACCAGAAGATGACTTTGAGGAACCAGCTGAAGAATGTGAAGATACATAAATCCAAGACTATACAGTCTTACTTCATAAGGGTTTCTCAAATCAAAGAACAACTTGAAGCAGTTGAAGAAAATTTCGAAGAAGGAGAAATTGTAATGACCACCCTGAATGGTCTCCCTAGATCATGGGACTCATTCATTCAATGGATTTGTGTAAGACGGATGTTGATCTATTTAGCATACTTTGATAAGAATGTGCAGAAGAAGAATCTAGACTTATTAAATGAGAATAAAAGATAGGAGCAATTGATGATCAAGCTCCTGTAGTATACACCAGGAAGAACTTCAAGAAGAAGGAGAAGAAGGAGTAATTTAATCGCAACAAGAAGAAGGACAAGAAACTAAAGAAGACCAAAAGAGATATTTCAAATGTTTGATGTTATACTTGTGATGAAAAGGGATACTTGGTAAGAGATTGTCCCATATAGAAAAAGATACATCATACTCATATTGTCGAAGATGATGAACCAACAAACAAAAGATTGAAATGAGAGAAGGATGATTTGGATGAAGAGTATGTGCTAATCTCAACTCTTACTGGCACTACCATACATGGAAGAAATGACTGGCTCGCGGATAGTGGATCTTCCAAACACATGACAGGATACAAGGAATCATTTGTCAATATGTATGAACATGAGTCACCTCACAAGGTCAAACTTGGGGATGATTGTCAATACCCCATAAAAGGGAGTGGCGAAGCTTCATACAAGCTTAACTCCAAGAAATCCTTAAATATGAAAGATGTGCTATATGTTCCAAGATTCAAAAATAATATTCTCTCCATATCTACATTAGATGCAAAAGGAATTAGGGTTTCATTTTCCGATGGCTAAGTTCTAATGCGCCCTAGAGAAAAAAACAATAGAGGATGCAACAATGATTGGAGAAGAAGATGAAGGCTTGTACAAGTTGAAGGGATAGCCTAAACAAGCATTTGTTCATGATTTAATTGACCCAAATGAACAGCGGTACATAATTCTTGTACGTGTGCACTACAGAGAACTACCGATGGTAAGCAAAGCAGTTTCAGGATTGCCAGAGATCCAAGCAAAGCATGAGGGAATTTGCAAAGGATGTGCAAAAGGAAATATTGTAAAGAATAAATTTCCCAGCAGTGAGAGAAAGGCTAAAGGAATATTAGATATAGTACACTCGGATGTATGTGGACCCGTGTCTTCTAGCTCATTAAGTGATTATGTGTACTATGTTTCCTTTATAGATTATTTTGTTATATTTTTATCATTTAATCAATATGATCTAGGATATTATCTGAGAGAAAAACATGCACAACAATAATCACAAGAGACAAGAGACACAAATAATTTTCCTCGGGGAAACCATAAAGGAGAAAACCCCACAGCTTCCTTAGAGATAGAATGAGCACCAATAGCAAAATTAAAACCCAAAGATACAAAGATCAACTCCGAAATCTGTTCTCTCTCTCACTTGTGTGAGCTCCTCCTCTCTCACTCATGCGCTAATATTGAGTGAGTGTGTGTGTCAAATAGAGATTCTCACTCCCTATTTATACTTGTTTTCCATATGACAATTACTCTACAGGGCCGACCTCACTAAGAGAGTCTAATAACCCTAATATGACTCAACTGTGGGGACTATTGCCCCGACTTACAATGGAGGGTTAACATTAATGAATTTACATGATTTTATTATATTAATGACTCTCTCGATTGAGGAAAAAACATCTCCATCAAGGTATAATGAAATAAAATAAGAAATTTACAAGTGAATACATTCCAAAGTTACAAATACATCAACACTCCCCTTAACTCAGAAGGTATTCTCTTAATACAGTTCATCAGCACAAGTATTTATTACTGGATCATCATCAAAGTTGGATCATCGCCATCACTGATCTCGCTATCTTGAGAAAATGGTGTTATCTCTCAATTCTACTCGTAATAGGAAGTTCTACAGAGTTGTTGAAGCCTCAATAGTGTATGTGGCTGAAAAGGGTGTCTAAAGCTTACAACACACGGAGAAGACCCAGCCAAAGGCTTCAACAAATCCCATGCAAGTATTGCTTTTTCCTCAATTTGTTTAAAGTAGTGATCTCCCATGGATATTTCAATAGCCTCCACCATCCTTTAAGAGTTTGATCCACAGAGGATCTGTTTCCCAAATTGGAAAACAAGATAGGTGATAGAAAGAAAAGTAAAATCAAATCTGACTATGAAAGTAGTCTTGATCTAAATCTAAGCTACCTAAAGTGGATTTTTTAATTGACTTGTAGGTGAACCAGAAATGTAAGAAGACAAGTATTTTTCATCCAATCAACAAAAATGTAAATCATATTAGGAACTCATGATCTAACTCATAGCTAATTAATAAAAATAAATTAATCAGTGACTTAAGATTATATCGTTCAGAGTTAACCTGCATAACACATGTAAGTTGAAAAACAAACATATTTTGCTGCAAAATATCACTGTTTTTTTCACTTGCAGAAATAGATAAAGATAGTTAAAAGAATAAATTCCTTAAATATTTATCAATGCATCAATCAATAACAAAAGACAAATCTAATTTATAGATAAATACATCTATTAATCGCAAGTAAACAACAGAATCATCTGTCCATTTGAAACAAGGAAAATTGAGATCTGTCTAAGAAATTCAATCAAACCAATGACAAGAGATAGGAAATAACAATACTATATTATTCCAAAGTTCAGCAAGAAATTACATAAACCTTATGAAAAACCAGAGGTGTTTTTCAGTTTCTCGTGTGCCAATCTTTCCTTCTCCAAAAAGTCCCTTAATACATTCTAGAACTACCTCTTAAATAATTATTACAAAGAATGATTCACCCTCAAAAGGGGATCAAAAAACATAAACAAAACTAATATCCTAGAAAATCCCTTCATATTTTCCATATGCATAACAATTCCTTAATATCAAGATAGCTAGCGGATTCAATGCCAATTTTCGCATTGCATTTGTGATCTTCAATTTCATTTTTAGCTAGCTTATGCCAAAAACGAATATAGATGTGGATTTTCACTTCAACTGGAAATGCTTATTTGATTACCTGATTCACATCATCTATATTGACATGATCAAGCTCCTTGATCTTCTCTTCCGCCTCATCTCTTCTCTGTTCAACTCATTCAATCATTAACCCTGGTGGACATGCTTTGTCAATGAGTACCATTGCAGGAAAGGATAATTCATCCATGAGACTATCTACAGCATACCACGTTCTGCTACAAATAGCTTGTTCCTTCTTTATAGCTTCAGCGACTGTTTCATCTAAATCCTCCCGGGCTCTTAGGATAGTCCTGATTTTCTTAAATTGGAAGTTAGTGAGAATGGTAATGTTGTCCGGCTTATCTTTCATATACCTTTACCAATCTATAACTTCATCATATGCTTTTGAAGCTTGTCTCCTTTTTTCAACCAGATATTCTAAAACAATAGACAATTTATCAAAACTCACATGAGTTTAAAAAATGTTATCCATAGTTTTAAACAGATCACTAACTAAATCATGATGCTCCCTATTGGTCCGAAGAGCTAGCTCCTTGAACTCCTCCTGAGAAAACTTAGAAAATGAAGATGAAGCTGCACTTGCAGTTACATCTTCATACTATTTTTCCAACAAAACTACCTTTTGTACCAAATTAGCATTGGTGGCCTTTTATCTCTATAACTCATCATGAAGAGAAACATTCCTTGCTTGTAATTCATCATATTTGTCCTCATGTTGTCTTTTGATTTGTTGTAGTTCCTCTTTTAATCTAACAATTTCTGCCTTTTGCTTAGCGAATTCCCTATTCAGAGTATTGACAGCATCAAAATTAGCACATGTAAAATCCCCTAGGACAGAAGCAAAGTTTGTAGCATAAACCTGTGGATCACCTGATCATTGAGTCCATGCAATTTCATTGGAAAGGGATGTATCCACATTACTATGATGTCTACTCCTCTTTCCTCTCTTCACCACTGATTTATCAGCTTTTCTATAACGATACTCTCCCAGAGATATTACAAAGTCTTCATTGAATTCATCTCTCATCTCATCAATGGGGGGTACATTAATACATGTAGATATCAAAGAGGAGGTTTGAGCCATAGTATGAGAGGGCGTGGACATAGTAATATAAAAAGTGAGTGGAGAGGAAGACGCTACTCTGGATAACAATCACTTCAAGAGTTGAAGAACTTTCAGGCACAGAAGTTTCAATGGATGAAACTTGCAAGGTGGTGGCTCTAAGTGATGATGTGATAGTGCTGAGGTTTTCTCATGAACATGAGATGGTACTGAACTAAAAGAAGGAATATGCAGTGGAACTTTGAAGATGGGAGGTGTAGTGGATGATGAAATGGGTATTTGAACAGAAACAGGTGTAATAGAATGGGGTAGGCACATGGCATCTTGATATAGCTGAGACGTCAGGGGTGTCATGGTAGAACCAGTAGGTAAGGAAGATAAATCTTGGATTGACAAAAGGAGTAAAGAAGAAGATGATGGGAAAGGTTGAGAAGAAGGTTGTGATTGTGGGAGAGCCGATGCAGATTTTCCATTGCTACCATTAAATAAATTCATAAAATCCTATAAATCATTACCATTTCCAGCTTCCATAGTGACAGTAATAGGGAAAATTCTTTCATCCTCCTCTTCTGAATTGGTCAAATCTATAGTAGAAGTAGGGATGGATGAAACTAGAACCTTCAATTTTTTGATTGGCTTCTCTTCAATCTGGGCTTGTTTAGATTAGAATTTCTTAAGAATAGTAGTCACCTGAGTAGCTTCAGCTGGTTGAGAAGTTGTAATTTCTTGAGTGTCCAATGCCGAAGTCATCCTGTTCAGCTTCTATTTAATATGCTCTAAAGTATGTAAATAGGCTTTAACCTGTTGATCAACATATTCCTGTGGGATGTCTTCCATGGGACTTTTACCTTTATCTGTGGCCGAACTGGTCGCTATGGATGAGCCTTTGGCTATAAGAGCCTCATTTGTTGCTGCTTGAGCCTCCTTTTCTTCTCTATATTTCATCATCTTTTCCCAAATATCTAATTCCATAGCCCTATAGTGTCAGACCCTGCCCTTGATTTCCTTTTGGTATAGCAGGATTTGACTTTGTTCTTCTTTACTTTTATCCCTTTCCAAAACTTCAGAGAAAGTATCAAGCCCCTGATAGATGAATTCATCTAGGGCTTCTTCATGAGTGTACCCGGCTTTGAAATGATTCTGCTTAAGGTGAAAATCAACAATCCCCTTGGGATCATGCTGTCTCTTACTGGAAAAACCCAGCTTGAGCGACACTATGTGATCATTGAGTTCTGGCGCCCTGGTAGAGGTTGGTATACTCAAGGATCTAAGAGTTAGAGGAAATTTGGGCCAGACTTTCCTTTTGGGTGCTGCACACTTCTTATATATTCCTTCAGTCATCATCTAAAATGAGATTTCTTCAAGAACCAACCTGTCAGGAATGACCTTTGGTAGCATATGAGTATCATTGCTACCAAATACTCTGATATATGTGAATGACTCACCGACATACCAATCCCCCATTGTGGCTATAAGGTTTTTGGCTTCAGGGGAGAATGCAGGAGCTTCCTTGTTGAAAATTAAGAAATAGACTCAGAACAGGGAGATCTCACAAATGTCATAAAATATGGTCACATAATTGGTGTCCCACAGCACTGAATGGTAAATGTGTACAGGAGGGGCTGGTAGTACCTAGCTCCATCCCATATTTGGATAACGAAACTCAGCGCAAAAGATGTCCACAATGTAGGTAGAGAATAAGAAGTTAGGTTTCTTCCTGGCGATAGCTTTCTGGAATTCCTATATAGCTGTTTTGAGTTTGAAAGATAGGATTGAAGCCCATGGGAGAGATTCTCATGTAGTTATAACATGATGGGAAATCGGAGCCCATTCTACCTTAAAATAGGAACAGTTAGGGAGACCGTAGAGCTTGCACAACATTGCTGCAAGCAAGGAATAGTGTTCCTTAAACCATTCAATAGGATAGAGTTCATCTTTCCTTTGAGAAAACTTATGCGGTTCAATCACCCAAGACTTCAACATTTGGTCAAACTTGTACCTAAACTTAGCAGCTTTAATGAAATCAGCATTAAGGAGTTGCCTAAAAGGTTTGAGAGAGTAATTTTTTACAAAAGTCTCAGAATGGAAATTGGCAAGTAGAAATTGAGTACTAGTATAAAAAGAATAGTCTTTCGGATTGGCATGGTCAATAATCCATCTAACTGCATCGTTATAAGGGAGAACGACAGGTCTTGCAGCAATCTTGTGGATGTCAAAATCCCTAATTCTCTCGTGAATAGGTTGGTCATCTTGAAAGTCTAAAAGATCATTGTTGTCAAAAATGGAATAGATTCAGGACCAATCTAATTGGAAGGTCTCACTAACTTGGCCACTGGAATCAGAGAAGAGACCGAAATTCGGGTCTTTGGTCAGCATGTCTTTCTGCAGGTTTTTGCACCAGATAATTTGAGGCGTTTTTGAGGTTGACATGTTCGGTTGGATGCATAAACCAGAAATTAAAACTAATTTATATAGGAACAACTGTAATCAATTCAAATTAGGAAAGGAAAATTGAAAACTAACTTGTAACCAAAGCGAATAGTAGCACAGTTTCTTAGTAAAAACCTCAAGGTAAATTCACGCAGCACAGCAAGTTATAGTGGTAAAAATAGTGAATAAATTATCGACAAGAACAACATATATATAATTCATGGGAAATAATTAAGACCGTGGGATGAGGACGAAAAAAATGGTCAATATCAAACTTTGCGAGACACAGGATTAAATCACAAAATCCAAATTTTATTAACCCTTCCGTAACCCTCATTCCGCATTTTGCAGGATGTGGGGTGCGAAATTGCAAAACAACAAAACTTTATTCAAACCTCTTCGTAGCCCGCATTCCGCACTTTGCTGGATGCAGGTTGCGGAAACATGCAAACCAAACGACATAACAAATGACACCCTACACCCCGCATTCTGCACTCATTCAAGATTCGGGTTGCGGGTTGACCAAAGCATATCCATCAAAAAAAATTCCCACGTCCCGCATTCCACATTTGCGAGATGCGGGTTGCGGGATGAGGAAATTCAAAACATATGACTACAAAATCCCGTATTCCACAACTTGCGGGTTGCAGGATTGAAAATTTCCAAACCAAAAACAAGTCTTCCGCAACTTGAAAACACACAAATTAGGCATAGATTTTTGGAAGTTTTGGTTTAGTTAGAAAATCCTAGAAGTCAAGAAAACTGTAATAGAATCCAAGAGATGGACAAAGGATTATACTAAGTTACCTTTGTATGTGTAATTGGGCTCCTTTGTGAGAATAATATGGGATATTTTGTACCTACAACAAATGGTGACTGGCTAGAAGAACCAGTTATCTCTCCAAACAATAACCTTCCAATCAAACCTTGTGAGTAGACAAATGATCAACTCCGAGATTACAGGAAATGTTAATATAAGAATGCAACCAACAAAGAATTATCAAAGAATGATTAATGTGTTTCCACCCATGGTCATTTTAAAGATAATGCAACACTGGTTCAGATGTCATGGAGGATAAGGATCATTCAGACTCAGGCTGACATAGGCACGCAGTTTAAGTTGAACCTAGGATCAGACCTTAACAATTTTGGATCTTTACACATAGGCCACTGAAAACACCATTTATTTATTTTTATGAAATAACTATATTGTATTGACATAGGACCACTGCCCCATGTTCTGGTGATCAGTTCCATTCACAAACTTGACCTGGAAACTAAACAAGTTGGCTCAGTAAGGAGACCTCTTGTCTTTCAGCTATATGGATGAAAGAAACTATCATGGCTTGGGAACCATCTGGTGATAATTTCAGTCCAAAATCAAGTCCATGATCATAGTAAGGCTAGCCTTAGATAGGACCCCCTCATCCTTACGTACAATAATCTTCTTTTTGGGAACAACAGGGCTTTTATTTGTATATGGATTGCAAGACACTACCATGGCTTGGTGTCCACATAATGGAAGTGTTACTCACCGATGCTGTGCAGATCATGAATGAGTCGACCTGTGATAGGATCTCCCATATTCCAGAAAACTGGATGCCACCTCCCCAAATCATATGGAAAATACCACTAAGAGCCTATGAACCTAATGAGCTGGCTCATGATGAGACCCCTCATCTTGTAATCCACATAATAAAATTATATCGCCATGATTGAACTCCAAAAGATTAAGACTGAACAGGTTATAAAGGTATGCTGTTGTGCTCTAATGAGACCTTAGACAAGACGAACCTTTTCTTCCATGATTTTCATCATAAGAGTAAGGCATGTAGAATATATTGACCAGGATGAGAACGCATTTAACCTAAAATTCTGAAATCATTGGTTATCATTCACATATAACAGATCTTGATACAAGTTAGGGAAGATGGAAACTAACAATTTGCTTAGGTTAAGAGTATTGAATATTGAGAAAGACTTATTGCCCATCATTGCCACATTTGTATAGATTACCAAAAGTATACTAATATCAAGCAAACATGAAAAAAATAGAAAGAAAAATAACACACCAAACCTATGTACAGGGTTAAAGAATATTTTCAAACGAAATACTTTTAAAGCAGGAAAACATTCACTAGACAGGTGTCAACGACTCCTTCTAGTGTTTGTAACTGAACAATACTAGGACCAATATTTTCTGTAACAATGAATGGTCCCAACCAAAGGTGTTGGAACTTGGTATACTCCTTGTTGTCTTTGTGTTTCTTATCCCATCTCAACACTAAATCTCCCACCGAAAAGTCTCTATCAGAGGAGGACTTTTCGTTGAACCATTTTTTCACCAACTATTGATGTTGATAGAATTTGTTCTTGGTTCTTTCCCTATATTCCTCTAGCTTGAGAAGAGGATCAATCCTCTGTGGTAATGGAGAATAATCATTCTCTTGGATGGATTGGGACAACTGCAATGAAGGGATGGTGAGATTTGCTGGTAGGACTGCTTCCTTGCCATAAACTAGGCAATAAGGGGAGTTACGAATGGCTTCCTTTGGAGTGATTTGATCTCCCCAAAGAGCATTATCGAGTTGGGTATGCCAATTTTTGTGATGTGAAGCCACTATCTTTTTTAGGATGTTTATCAACTTTTTGTTGGAATATTCTCCAAGCCCATTTCCCCGAGGATAGTAATTGGCAGAAAATTTAATCTTGATCCACTTTTCAAGGGCATAGCTAGTGAGGTCAATGGATTGGAAGTATGACACATTGTCAAAAATGAGAAACTCAGAGGTGCCAAACCTAGTGACTATCTAGTTTTCAAGAAAGGAAATTACCTAGTTTGTGTTATACAACCTTAAAGGGTATGCTTCAACCCACCTGGTTAAATCATCAGTGGTTGTCAAAATGTATTTTTGTTGTAAATAAGATACAGGACTGATAGGTCCAATGAAATCCAATCCCCACTACTGAAATGGGAATTGGACTGCTACTGGATACAAAGGGAAGGCAGGTTTCTTAACTTTCCCAGCGCACTTCTGGAAAGGCTCATATCTCCTGACATATGCATGAGCATCTCCAAATAGGGTAGGCCAATAGTATCCTGCACATATGATTTTGTGCGCCGTATCACCTGAGAAATGCCCACTAGCAAGCCCTGCATGAAATTGAAAAAGGAACTCGTCAGTCTGGTTCTTTTCTAGGCATCTAAGAAAAACTTGATCATAATTCTTTCTAAACAGAACATTATCGATAAGTTGATAAGGGGCTGATTTCAGCCTTAATGCTCTACGTTTCATAGGATCAAGGGTTTCACAAGCAAACCCATTATGAAGAAAGAACTTGATGTGATCATAGCATTCAGATGTCGTTGTTTCGAGTGCATTAACAAAACCTGGTATAGTATCTTCATGTTCCCAATCAGTGTGCTGATATTTAGGATTTTTTGACTAGGCGGTGAGCTGACACAAACCTTGTCCTCTGACAATATTCACAGGTTTGATCTCAAGAACATATTATTGTAAATCCATCATCTAGTGAGATCTTTTTTCTCCCAACTCCTTTTGGACGAGGATGTTACGAATGGCCGCATACAAGACAATCACCTTGGTCCTTGACTTCAAAATATAAGGCCTGTAATGTTTTACTGATTTATATACCGTGTAGGCCTATTTGTCAACTTGGGAATAGTCGATTTCAGCTCCTTTAAATGTCAAACTCATGAAATAAATGGGGATCTCAGCATCCTCATGATTTTTATGTGTTAGGACAGTTGCATAAGAAAAAACAGTAGCAAAAGTATAAAGTATGAAATCTTTACTAAAATATGGAGACATAAGAGTAGGTGTTTCTGCTATGGATTTCCTGATCTCAGTAAATGCATTCTTCAGCTCATCGAACCACTTAAATGGTACATCCTTTTTAACTAAAAATTGCAGGGGTTTAATGACTTGGGCAAATTTTGGAACAAATATACGAACGAAATTAATCTTACCCAAGAATGACTGCATTGCCTTTCGGGAGTTAGGGAGGCCGATCTTGGAGATTGATTTAGTGTGTTCTAGATCAATGATCATACCTTCCTTTGAGATGATGAAACCCAGCAACTTACCTTCTGTCACTTTGAAGATGGACTTCTTAGGATTGAGGGAAATCTTGAATTTTCTACATTCTTTCGAATACATGTTTCAAAACGGATAAATGATCTTGTCATTTTTTAGAGTAAATGGTTACTGTTGGAGTCATTTACCACCTTACACACTAATTTTCTTCAATTTGTCCTAGTTAAACCATTATCCTAAGTATTATTGACTTAATTGACATCAGAGGAGCACTAGATGACATCAGTTAGATCACACCCACGCCTACCTTCAATCAAGGAGGATAACCAGAGCACTATGGGGGTGATCTGAGTGTCACTAATGTCCCATATTTCTAACTGATGGTTAAAATCAATTAAACAAAGTAGTGAAGGCGCCCTCCATCATTAAATTGATTATTTATTGATTATTTAATGAACTAGAGTGAACAGAGGTGCCTCCAACCACTTCTGATGTTCAGTTACACTTCAGTTAACCTCATCAGGGTTCATTGGAGTCATTGATGCACTACCACTTGATGGTTGGATTAATGTGACATGTGTCTGACCTAATTTTAGTTAGACTCAGTCATTTATTGCGCTCCGACTTTAGTTAGGGCTCAATTGAGTCAATTAAGGTTTTGATCAGTGGTCAACTTGAGTGTTGACTATGGCTTACATTCAGTTAAGCTAGACTCACCCATTCAATTCGAATGACCTCCTTGAGAATTCAAATTGATTTTTCATTCAAGCTTGCAGCATGATCTTGTATTGTATTTCTCATTCTTTGTGTGAATATACAGAGTGGCTACTCATTTTGTAGCACAATTACACCATTTTCATGACTTATTGTTATTAATCTTTGATGAGAATTGTGTTTAGTCCCTATATTACTGTGACAGATTAAATGGCATCAGATATCATGATAGGACAAAGCTTAGATATCTCAAAAACAAGGTTTTTGACAGATCTTGCATGAAAATTGAGCAATAGCTCAAAAATCCAGCACTACACCAGAAGCCAAGGCTTACCACTTAATACCCCAAGTAAAGAACTTGGTGATCAAGCTTGCTTGATTGACTATGTTGGGTGTGATGAAATCCTAAAATTTGCAAGATGTTTGACCTTACATTTCCCTTATTGTTCTGATTTTAAGGTTTTTGACAGGTGAAAGCATTCGCTCCAGCAGATTCAGATGGATTCTTCTGTAGATCTTTTGACTCCATTCAATTTCCACTCATGGAAAGGAGACATGGAGATCTAGCTATGCTCTAGAGGACTCTATAGGGTCACCATGGACACTAAAGAAGAGTCTGGTTCTACAATAGACAAATCTAGATTCTTAAACAAGAAGGATGAAACATTCAGATTCTTGTGCCTCTCTATTTCCTGGGATCTTCTTTTCCATCTTTCGAGATTGAAGACTCCAAAGGAAATTTGGGACAAATTGGAAGCCCTGTATGGAAAGTAGGATGATTTGAGAGTTTACCAGCTCAGAAATGAATTGATGTCTCTCCAGCCTTCCAATTTCGAGACCTTGAATGAATTTTTCACAAAGTTCAAGCACATTGTCTTACTGTTGAAGCAATGCAAAGTGCAGAAAGAGGATGATCAAATCATCCTCACCATACTCTCCAAACTTGGAGCTTATTATTCATTTTTTTTCTCTACATTCCGTGTGGGGAAGCTCACAACCCATGGATGGAAGATGCCTACACTCAATGCCTTCATTGAGTCCCTAACAAGTGAACATGATAAGCTTGTCCAGATGGGGATCATCAGATCCTCCTATGATAAAGCCCTCCATGTCTCAGGGCCCAAATATTTGAAGGGTAAAGGAAAGTAGTAGAAGAACTGAAAAACTAAATTTGAAGCTCCTAAGCCTAAAGTTGAAAACCAGCAGCATGATGAGTCTTCCAGCTCAAAGAAGAACAAAGGGAAAGGGAATCATGGAAAGGAAAAATTGAAGTGTTCATACTCCAGGAAGGGATTCCACCCTAAACATGCTTACATGAAGAAGAATCTTGATGAAGCTACCTCTCTCCTTGAGAGAAATCACATCAATCTTCTGGAAATATTTCAGAGGAGAGATCAGCAAGATCAGGAACCACAGCATGAAAAAGGTCATGCCCTCATGGCAAGCACTTCGAAGTCCAAAGCACTCTTTATTGATTCTGAAGCTTTGAACCACATGATGGCTAAAATAGACTCCTTTTCATCCTTGGAGACCGACAAATCCATCCCCATCCACATGGGAGATGACTCCAGCATCATTTCAGAAGGACAAGGTACGGTTGATCTTGAGAATGGCTATTTTTCAAATGTTTTCTATGTACCGTCTCTAGCATCAAATATCCTTAGTGTCTATCAGATGACACATACAGGAGTGCCTAAGAGAGTATTTTTCAGCCCAAATTATGTTGAGATAACGGAACTTGCATCCAGGAAAATCATTGCTAAAGGCCTTGCAAACCATCATGCAAAATCCTATGACTTCTCCCACTTTGTGGCAGATGCAAAGCCCACCGCACTGCTAACTCATGGAAATGAAGTTAGTAGGCTATGCAATGAAATTTTTTGCCATCTAAATTTCAAATATGTGCATCAATTACAGAAAAACTCCATGGTTGAAGGCCTCCCGGTCATCAAGGAAACTATTGGAATTTGCAAGGGCTGTGTGGTTGGAAAACACCTTGAGCACAAGTACAATCGGGGGAAGGCAAACCGAGATACATGAATATTGGGGCTGATACATTCTGATATCAGGGGTCCAATGCCTATCACATCCATGAATGGATCAAGGTATCTTCTAAATTTTATTGATGATTTTTCAAGGTACACATGGGTCTTGTTTCTCAAAAAGAAGTCTGAAGTATGTGAAAAATTCTCTGAACTGAAGGCCTTGATCAAGAATGCCTCTAGGATTAAGATCAGGATATTGAGATCTGATAATGGTGGGGAGTATGTTAGTAATGGGTTGCTTAACATATTCTCCCAAAGTGGTATTCAGGTCCAACATTTAGTTCCCTACACTCCCCAGCAGAACGGTGTAGCTGAAAGAAAGAATCGGTCTCTCAAGGAGATGACCACCTGTATGTTGAAATCAAAGAAGTTGGATACCAATTTGTGGGATGAAGCCATGCATGATACAGAATAAATTCAAAATAGAGTTCCACACTCATCTATGAAAGGGAATACCCCTTCCAAAGCATACTTTGGACACAAGCCGGATGTGTCGAACCTACGGATGTTTTGTTCCACTGCATGGGCCTGAATTCCACTTGATAAAAGAAGGGCTTTGCAACCGCAAAGCATAGAATGTATTTTTATTGGGTATCCTAATGAATAAAAAGGTTTCAATATGCTGGATATAAAAAAAAAATATATCATCATCGATAGAAGTGGAAAGTTCGATGAGCCTCTTCAGGAGGTGGAACTAGTGAAGGAGAAAAATACTGAATTTCCTTCCTATTCTACTGAATATTTGGATGATGAAATTGGGGTTGACGAACCTAATTTGGATCCTTGGATTTCTGATATTATTGTATGGAAAACATCAGATGTTGAATCAGAACCTAAATTACAAAATCATCTTCCCACATGGGCCCCACAGACACTCTCCTCCACAGGAGATAACATTGGAAATCGGGATGATCCAAGGAGAACCCGGTCTGATTTCCAAAGAGCAGGTATTGCACTCTCTTGTCCTGATAATTTGCTGTCTAAAACTTATTATTTGATGATTATTTTAGACCCAAAATCCTACTACAATTCTTATAAGGATTCAATATGGCAAGTTGTCGTGGATGAAGAGATGAATTCTCTTCAGAAAAACACTACTTGGGAGCTAGTTTCTCTTCCTTCGGGAAGGAAATTGGTTCAATGCAAGTGGGTTTTTAGAACCAAGGTTGCTGCTGATGGAAGCACCTAAAAATATAAGGAAAGGGTGGTGTCAAATGGTTTCTCTCAGGTCCAAGGTGTGGACTACCATGATACCTTTGCACCGGTTGCAAAAAAGGACTCCATCCGCCTAGTTTTGGCCATTTCGGCATCTAAGCACTGGGAAGTGCATCATATGGATGTTAAGTCAGCATTTCTGCATGAATATATTCATGAGGAGATATAGATGAAGTATCCTGAGGGCTACATCTCTAATCCATCTTAGGTTTTCAAGCTAAAGAAGTCACTATACGGGTTAAAACAGGCCCCAAGAGAGTGGTATTCCAAGATGGATTCCTTCCTTCTCTTGCAAAAATTCCAAAGGTGTAGATCAGATCCAAATGTGTATATACAGTAGTTTGATAGTAATTTGATTATTATTGTTTTATATGTTGATGAATTACTGATCACAGGTATCACAGTTGCTTCCATTTCAGCCATAAAAAATGCTCTCCACAATGCTTTTGAAATGAGCGATTTGGGGCTCCTAAAACAATTTTTGGGGCTCAAAATTAAGAAAAATTCTGATGGGATAATGGTCGCTCAGTACAAATACATATAAGACTTGTTAGTCAATTTTAACATGGCTGAATGTAGGCCTACACCATTCCCTTTCCTTTCAGGGATCGGCCTTGAAGAATGAGAAAGCACACCTCCCATGGACTGCGCTATCTATCAACATGTGATCGGTAGCTTCTCGTATTTGACACATTCTCAGCCTGATGTTTGTTATGTTGTGAATGCTATATCAAGATACATGTAGTAGCCTCATGATATTCATTGGAAGGCAGCCAAGAGGATCCTCCAGTATATTCAAGGAACCAGGAACTACGGCAATCACTACGCTACAGACTCTGAGCTAGAGTTGGTTGGATACACAGATTCCTATTGGGCGGGTGATTCTATTGATCAAAATTCTACTTCTGGATATGTATTCATGTTTGTTGGTGGACCCATTTGCTGGTCAGCAAAAAGCAAGCTTCCATAGCATTATCTTCAGTAGAGGCTGCATATTGAGGAGCGGTGAATGCTTGCATCCAAGAAGTTTGGTTGCAAGGCATTCTTTCAGAGTTTGATCTTGGTATTATTTTGTCCACTGTCCTATTTCGTGACACTCAAAGTGCTATTAAGATATCCATAGATCCAGTTACCAGGAAGAGGACCAAGCATGTAGATATCCACATGCACTATATTAGGGAGCTAGTGCATGACAGGACCATCATTCTGCAATACTACCCGATTGATTAATAGATTGCAGACATCTTCACCAAGAGCTTTTCAGAAAATAAGTTCACTTACCTCTGTTCATTGTTGGGGGTGAGTCCATCAGGGTGATCATTTTACTTTCATTGTTCAGCTTGAGGGGGGGTTTTCCCACTGGGTTTTCCCTCTTTTCCTCACTTAGTTTGTTTTTTAGAATTGTTTTAGTTTCAGCATTGTACAGGGTGACCTATGGCATTAGCTGTTGAGGCCCTAGAATTTTTATGCATTTTATTTTTTCTAACTCCTCCTGAGTATAGCTTAAGGGGGGGTGTTGGAGAAATTTACCACCTTACACCGTTCATTTTGGTCAATTTGGCCTAGTTAAACCACTATCCTAAATATTATTGAATTAATTGACATCAAAGGAGCACTATATGACATCAACTAGATCACACCCATGCCTACCTTCAGTCAAGGACGCTAACTTAGCCTTCTCCTACATTTGGGGAGGCTAACTGGAGCACTTCGGGGGCGATCTGAGTGTCATTAATGCCCCATATTTCTAACTGATGGTTACAATCAGTTAAACAGAGTAGTGAAGGTACCCTCCATCATTAAATTGATTATTTAATGAACTGGAGTCAACAGAGGCACCTCCAACCACTTATGATGTTCAATTACACTTTAGTTAACCTCATCGGGGTTCATTGGAGTCATTGATGCGCTACCACTTGATGGTTGGCTTTCTATGACATGTGTATGACCTACTTTCAGTTAGACTCAGTCATTTATTGCACTCTAACTTCAGTTAGGGCTCAGTTGAGTCAATTAGGGTTTTGATCAATGGTTAACTTGAGTGTTGACTGTGGCTTACATTCAGTTAAGCTAGACTCACTCATTCAATTCGAATGATCTCATTGGAAATTCGAATTGCTTTGTCATTCATGCTTGCAGCATGATCTTGTATTGTATTTCTCATTCATTTTGTGAATATACAGAGCGGCTACTCATTTTGTAGCACAATTACACCATTTTCATGACTTATTGTTATTAATATTTGATGAGACTTGTGTTTAGTCCCTAGATTATTGCGACAGATTAATAGTTACATCATCTAAGTATACAATGATAGAATTATGGATTAAGCCCCTGAAAGCTATGTCCATAGCTCTCTGGAACGTGGATCCTACATTTATTATCCCAAACGGCATTTGTCTATATGCGAATGTTCCCCAAGGAGTTCGAAAGGTTGTTTAAAGTTGATCATCGGGGGAAACCAGGCCTTGGTTGTAACCTGAAAAACCATCTAACAGCAAGAACATCTCAGATCCGGCTGCTTTCTACAAAATCTGCTCCATTGGAGGAATAGGGTAATTGTCTTTTTCGGAGGCCCGATTCAGGTTTCTGAAATCTACGCAGAGTCTGATTTCCCCATTCTTCTTCAAAACAGGTACTAAGTTAGCGATCCACTACGTGTGTCTGACAGGAAATATGATCCTAGCCAAGAGTAGCTTATCGAGTTCTTTTTTGACAGAAGGCTCTATACTTGGGTGCATTTTCCTTAGTTTTTGCTGATATGGTTTTACCTTAGGTTTCATCGGGATGTTATGGTGCATGATACTAGTGTCGAAAGTCCTAAGCTCATTGTATGTCTAGGAAAACACATCTTTAAATTCCCTACACATTTTAACAAAAATCCTTCTCTCATCATGGGAACAATGAATTCCAAGATTAATAAAGCGAGGTTCTTGCTCTGTTCCCAGATTAATAAGTGTGTAATCCAGGGTTGAGCTCTAGGTCTTACAATTGGTGGTCTATCTAAATTTATCTTGTAAGTCGTAAAACTTCCCTAAACTGATGACAGACTTGGGGATGATATCGGAAGGGTCAGGTAGAGACTTTTCATGATTATCTTTGTCAATAGACATACCTTCAAAGGTGTTCTGGGCTGAAAGGACATCTAGTATTTTTATTGGCATCATCGAACACTTTCTAATTTGTGACATTTTCTGGTATAGAAGGTCTGTACATCAATTCAATAGAGAAAGTTTGTGGACACAAACCTTCGGGCATGATTAGTCTAGATGTATTATTGGCTAACAGATCTGCATCGAAGTTCTGTGATCTAGGAATATATTTGATATTAAATGCTGAAAAGGAATTAGTCATATCCCTAATTAATCTTTGATAATTGACTAAGTATGGAGATAAACAATGTATTCGATTTCGTACTTGTTTTACTATGATTTTAGAGTCTCCTACACATTCAATTTCTCTTGCTCCCATATCAATAGCTTTCTTGAGTCCTTGGACTAATGCCTCATACTACGCCAAGTTATCGGTACATTCAAACCCCAATATGCATGCGATCATTGTTTTGATCCCCTTTGTATCAATAAAGACACATCCTGCACCTGCTCCATCCTTGGATCTAGAGCCATCAAAAAACAAAGTGCAAACAATAGGATCGATTCTGAAGTTAGTATTTACATTATACACATTATGAACAATAGTGCTAGAGAATGGGACAAATGTAAGATGAGTTATCTGAGATTGTTTCTGCACATTCTCTGCTGGCGAAACATCAGCGGGTAGGTCTCCAAAGAAAGTGTCAAATGTAAAATGTTCAATTTGATTGTTGAAAAAGGATACATATTCATTGGAATCGTTGAGATCAGTTACAGTTTGTTTCATGAATGGTTCTCTATCAACTTTGAGTTTGTTAGGCTTCCCGTTAAGGGGTAACCACATGTGAGACCAATCAGTAGCAAAGTAACCTTTTAGTTTCTCTGACCAATCCTGACTTAGCCACATACCATAAGCCTCTGGGATATCTGCAATCACACTATCAATAGTTTGATGAATTCGTGGATCTGCAGATAATCTAAGAAGAACATTCCTCATCCTTCCTACAACTTTAACCTTGGATCTGTCTAATTGCACAATTTGGATAGGACAGGTTTCCCATGTAGCATTCAGTTTTTTACATACAAAAAGAGGCATGACATTAGATGAAGCTCCTGAGTCTACCATGCAGTTATGTACATTCATGTTAAATATTTCAAAAGTAAGAAGGGTGGAGTGCCCTTACTTCTAGGATTTGGTTGGTTTGGTCGGGGAGAAGAGTCAAGATTTTTATTCTAAGCTTCTCTAGGTTGTTATATTATCATGCTTTTGGGCAAGGAATCCCTTATGCAAGGGATTTTGAGAAGGTAAAATAAAGATATATTTGCCTTGACTCTCTTCAAATCCTCGACCAAATTGTATTATGGTTCAGGAATGAGAGTGTCTTTCTGAGTTTGAATTTTACCTTTGTTGGGATATTGTGTTGCAGGTGTTGATTCCTACAGAGGTGCCCCTTTAGATCTAGTATTGTGAGTGTGTTGTAGGTTGAAAATGGTGTCAGGTTCTTCTTCCTCTTCGTCTGAAAAGAATCTCACAATGCTAACCTACTAGTCATCTTCCTATTCCTCTTGGGGAGGTTGTGTATCTTGAGTGGACTGATCTTCAGAGGATTCAAGAATGTCTAGTGTTCCTGCAGCTAAGGCTTTCAAGACAAAAAATATCTCTTCTGAGGTGAATCCCTCGCTAGGATTTGGAGGTGGTGGATTTTGAGAAGGTTGGTTGGGTCTCCTAAAAGGTGGCCTTGGACTGATTTTCATTGTTAGTTTTCTTGAAATCCACCATCTCGTTAGACATTATTTGGAGGATATTATTCATTTCACCCATGTTGAACGGATCTTGACTGGTAGCAGAGGGTTTAGGAGAGTTGTCCCTTTTATTGTGAAAGGTAGATGCCTGTTCAAATGATGTGTCAAGTTTGTCCTTGAGACTGAACATGTACCTTTCGACTTGTATTGCTTCAGAGAAGGCGTCTTGCAAGGACTCCTTACGAGCCCTTTTGACCCACATGGCTATTTGGTTCAGGAGACCCTTTATATAGTATGCTACTAGTAACTCCTCAATAGAAAGTACCATACCTGGGATCATATTCTTTAAATATGAAAACCAGCGATTGTAATCTTTGACTCTTTCTTTACCCTTAGTCTTCATGGATGAAAGCTCTATGAATAATTCCTTTGGGGTCTTGTCATCCCCAAATTTTTGAGTGAAGAGTTTGGAAAACACATCCCATGATGGGATGGAACTAGCTTCTAAGGAAAAATACCAGGTAGAAGCTTTTCTCTCAAAAGTGTAAGGGAATAGTCTGCAAAACACGTCTTCATGTATGACATTCCTAAGTCTGATGACCTGCATAAAATATTTGATGTGCTCTTCCATAGGGATTTTTTCATCTAAATTAAATTTTGGAAGCCACTTCTCAGGGTTTTTAGGCAACCTATGATGATCGCCTAAAACAGACATGCCATCTCCATCCAACCAAGGCCTCTTATGTTATTCATCAGCCATAGGGATAGATTCCACTGATGAGGCCGAAGACTCATAATCTGACAATTCGTTTGAGGAATATGAAGAAAAGGGAGGAGATGGGGGTGATCCTTCTGCTCAGATGCTATGTCTAGGAGTGGCTAACTCCTGAAAAAATGAATCTAGATCTAACCCAGGAGTAGATGGTTCACTCAAAAGGTTGCGATGTCTTTCAGCGTTTTGGTCACCTAACTTCAGATTACCTTGATTATTGTCTTGGGGAATATTCTGGTTTGGATGTTCTTTAGAGAACCATCTTCAAATCTCAGCAATGTTATGGGAATTACCCTTCAATAGTTGTTCAACTGTGATGGGTCCTAGGATGGTTGATACGAGAACGTATCTGTCTAATGGGGTAGCTTGTTCTTGTATAGGGGTAGCTGGGACTATGTCTGAACCCTGTCCTATTTGTTCCCCTGATGTACACACGTGGCTGTGACTACAAGTGATAATCAGATCTCTTGCTGGAGAAGGTGTTTGAGTATTTCGTTTAGGCATGATGTGTAAGCCCTCCTTCTAGCGCCATTTGTTGAACCCTCAATAGTGTATGTGGCTGAAAAGGGTGTCTAAAGCTTACAACACACAGAGAAGACACAACCAAAGGATTCAAGCAATCCCATGCAAGTATTGCTTTATCCTCGAGCTATTTAAAGTAGTGATCTCCCACAAATATTTCAATAGCCTCCACTGGCCTTTAAGAGTTTGATCCACAGAGGATCTGTTTCCCAAATTGGAAAACAAGATAGGTGGTAGAAAGAAAAAGAAAATAAAATTTGACTATGAAAGTAATCCTAATCTAAATCTAAGCTACCTAAAGTGGATTTTTGAATTGATTTGCAGGTGAAACAGAAGTGTAAGCAAACAAGTATTTTTAATCCAATCAACAAAAATGTAAATCAGATTAGGAAATCATCACCTAACTCATAGCTAATTAATAAAAATCAATTAATCAATGACTTAAGATTTTTTAGGATATTTAGACACTTAGGAGTTAGTTAAGATCAACTTGTGTAATGTATCCATTAGGTAAAGTGTGTTTCTTTAGTATGCATTAGTATGCATTTGTAAATATTATAATCCGACGATTACGATATGCTGTAGACATAAAGTGATCCAAAGGTTCAACTTCTCTTAGATCATACCTACCATTGATCTGTGGCTTAACACCCGATTGGTCTATGATCTCTATTTAAAGAGCATAGAGGGTCCTTTCCTAGTTGATCGATTATGAGAAGCTCATGTAACTTTCTTTCTTTTGCATAATAAATTGCTCCAAGTAGCTATTTAGCTGGGGCCGTGGACTGTTTCCCTCTCGAGGGTTTTAACCATGTGACAAACATCCGTGTGTTGATCTATGATCTATTTGTGTGAAGTAGTTGCTCAAGGTGTTCAGTCTTTTGGGAGTACCCTGTGTACCCGAACATGGTATTAGAGCCTTTATGAAGAGCCACTTTCGGTTTTGATCAAGATCTGGAATCGGTGTTGCCGAAACTTTTAAAGGGTTTCTAGTTTTGGATTTTCTGTTAATTTGTGGCTTATGGGAGCTATTCCATTGCATCCGAAGCACCGTTTCCATTGGAAAATAGTTTTTGTTTCATCGAAAATTGTTTCTGTTTGTTCCAGAAACACCCATTTCAGCAAATTTGAAGGTATAATGTTACAGTGATGGATTTTTTCTTTTTAAATCTCTCATATTTTATTAGTTTTATTATTAGATATTTTCTATTGTAGTCTCGGACTATTGCCTTCCCTGACTGCGTATGCTCTTTTTCATGCACCTTGCGTGATCGCGGCGAATCAGAAACAGTAAGGGAAAGTTTTTTTTCTTGTCTTCTCAGCTACGTATGCTTTTTTCCGTGCACCTTGTGTGATCACGGAAAATCAAAAATAGCGAGAAAACTTGAAAACGCAGACTTTTCGGGTAAGCTAACCAAGATCTAAACCCATTGTGTGGAAAAAAAAAATTGTTTTTGTTTTTCGTTTTTTTTTGTGATTTGCAGGAAAAAAAAAGCAAGCACGGAGAACGAGAGAGAAGAGTTAAAAATAAATTAAAAAAGAGCCCCCTTCCTCTTTCCATTCTTTTACGTACCTTTTAAACTTAGCTCACTTGGTCAAAAGTTGCTTTATTCCTTAATAGGTCTTGAGTTCAAGTCTTATTAAGCTATTTTTTAGTGCATACAATTTCTATTTTCAAGTTACTTTATTGTAAAAGTGCATCTCACATAAATAAAATAAAATAAAAAGTGAATCACTTAAGTCTTTTAATTTATTGCCCCACTATTTAAAAGTAACATTATTGTAAAAGTGAACATCACTTATTCTACAAAAGTGATTCACTTAAAAGCAACTTTATTGTAAAGTGATTGTCAAAATTTGATCTTGGGAAGAGGGGGGGTTCTTGTTTTTAGTTGGTCAAGTTAATATCTGCTACGTCACTATTGGGGACATCTTCAACATTTTCTTTGATCAAGCATAACTTCATCATCTAGAATCATTTTTCAGTGCCGTTTTTTTTTAAACCACATATCTTTTTAAGATCTTTGCATCCAGATAGTTAGTTTCTATTATTTCATCAATTATTTTATATTATGGCTGCCCCTTGTGATATTATACTTACAAGTTCTAACTATTTCTCATGGAAATCTCGTATGGAGGATGTTCTACGAAGTAGGGGACTTTTCAGGATAACCTCAGGGAAAGAAATAGAACCCATTGATGATGATAAGAAAAATAAATGGGAAAATAGATGTGATGAAGCTCGTGGATTGATTGGGATGTCAATCTCTACTGATTTGCAATTCCACATATCTGGAATTGATGAACCTGATATAGCTTGGGAAAAGTTGGAATCTGTGTTTGGTAAACACAATGAAATTCGGGGTCATCAACTTGAGAATGAGTTGATTTCCTTGAATCCCAATGATTTTTCATGCATTCAATACTATTTATCTAAGTATAAAACTCTTAGACTCTTATGTGCAGAATGCAAGATTAACAAAGAAGATAAATAATGTATTTAGCATATTCTTTCCAAACTTGGACCTGCATATTCTGTTTTTGTATCTACATTCTACTCCATGAAAGAATCCTTGACTGCAACTAGCTATCAAGAGCCTAGTCTTGAATCCTTTTGTGATTCCTTAATTAGAGAGAAAGATAAGCTCATTCATCTTGGAATAATTAACAATGCAGATACATCTGGGAAAGTCTTATTGTCCCAACAGAAAGAAAATTCCAAGCCTCCCAAGAAACATAATTTTTGCAATAATAATCCAAACAACAAGGGTCCCAAACCCTCTCAGTCAGCTCCTTCTTTAAAAAATGACAAAGGATCCAAGCAAAGAGGAAAGAAGACTGAGCGTCATTGCAATTTGTGTGGGAAAGATAATCATGATGAATCTAAGTGTTTTAAGAAGATGGCAGCAATGGAAGCAGCAATGAAGAAGCACCACATCATCCTAGATTCGTCTTCAGAATCTAACTCTCATGGACATGCACTTTGTGCTTCTTGTTACTCTTATACTGCATCTTCTTCTTCTACTTCAAATGAATGGCTCATTGATTCTGGAGCATCTTATCATATGGCTAAGGATCAAGCCATCTTTTCTACTATGCATGAATGTAACACCAAACAAATATTTGTTGGTGATGATAGATCTCTAAATGTTGTAGGATCTAGAACAGTTCCAGTAGAAAATGGTGATTTCAGTGATGTACTATGTGTTTTAAAAATTTCATGCAATTTGTTATCAGTCTATCAAATTACTCATTCAGGTAAAGGTAAAATTGTGACATTTACACTTCACCAAGTTGTAATCAAGGATTTTAAAAATCCTCAAAATTTCCTTGCTACTGGAACTGTTGATGACATTACCATGTTGTACAAATTTAACAACTTTGGGTCATCACCTTTTCCTTCAGTTTTTGTTGCTCATAGTGATAACTTGGGCAAACTTTGGCATGAGCGATTTGGTCACTTAAATTATCGCTCATTGCACCAACTATGTAAATAAAGTATGGTGACTGGTCTTCCAATGGTATCTTGCAAGGATGGTGTTTGTTCTGGTTGTGTACTCGAAAAACATCATCGCGACAGTTTTGACAAACGTGCCTCTTGGCACGCCTCGGTTCCTTTGGAGCTTGTGCATAGTGACTTGTGTGGTCCTCTTCGATCTGCATCCTTTTTTTGGTTTCAAATATTTCTTAAATTTCATTGATGAATACTCCAGACGCACTTGGTTTTACTTCCTAAAACATAAGAGCGAAGTATTTAACATGTTCTTGGCCTACAAGTCCCTTGTTGAAAAACAATCTGGTCATCAAATTATTAAGTTAAGATCTAACAATGGAAGAGAATATGTTAACAACAAGTTCACTACTTTCTGCACTGAATAAGGAATCCAACAACAACACATTGTTCCATATACACCACAACAAAATGGTGTAGCTGAATGGAAGAACCACACTTTAAAAGAAATGGCTAATTGTATGATCCAATCTAACGGACTAAGTCTTCAATATTGGGATGAGGCCATAAATTGTGCTAATTACATATTTAATCACACACCCACTAAATATTTACAAGGTATAACACTGGAAGAAGCATGGAGTAAAATTAAACCAGATGTAAGTCACTTTCGTGTTTTTGGTTGTGAAGCATGGGCTCACATTCCGAATGAAAAACGGAAAGCATTACAGCCTAAAAGTGAAAAGTGCATATTTGTTGGATATTCTAAAGATGTAAAAGGTTATAGAATTCTTCAGCCACATTCTCATGATATAATCATTAGAAGAGATGTTAAATTTGATGAAAATCTCTTGGCCTGCGAGCCTAACTTGGCGGGTGTGCCATCTTTGGCCTGCGAGCCCGATTCGGTGATTGTGCCTTCTTCTTCTTCTTCCAACTTCCTTGACAAGTTTCCAAATCTAGTTTCTAATGATGAAAGTGAGGATGAAAATCCACCTCCACCTGCTCATGTTCATTCAATTGCACCAACACCAATACTTCCTCGATGGGTCTGTTCAACATGTGAAGCAGCTGGTGATCTTGCCGGTGATCATAGAGATCAACGTCGAACACATTCTCAGTTTCAGCGAGCCTCTTTTCTTTTGGCTCAAGTTTCCAAGAATCATGATCCAGAAACTTTTGTATAAGCTTCAAGAAATCCAGATTGGGATGCAGCTATGGATGAAGAATATCGTTCCTTAATGGTGAATGATACTTGGGATCTTGTTCCTCTTCCAAAAGGAAGAAAACTTGTCAAATGTAAATGGGTCTACAAAACTAAGTATGCATCATATGGAAGTGTTGAAAGACTTAAGGCAAGGTTAGTTGCCAAAGGTTTTTCCCAAGTTGAAGGGATTGACTACAATGAAACCTTTGCTCCTGTCACAAAAATGAATTCCATCTACCTTGTTCTTTCCCTTGCAGCCTTACATAACTGGTAAGTCCATCAAATGGATGTCAAGTATTCCTTTTTACATGGTGATTTATAGGAGGAAATTTACATGGAACAACCTCATGGATATGTTCAGGATAACTCTAGCCTTGTCTATCTCCTTAAGAAATCCTTATATGGCCTTAAGCAAGCTTCTAGAGCTTGATATGCCAAAATGGATAACTTTCTACTTGACACTGGTTTTTCTAGATGCCATTTTTACCCCAATGTCTATACCAAAAAAGTAGGAAACCATCTCATCATACTTTTTCTTTATGTTGATGATATTATCCTTACTAGTAGTGACCCTAAACTTATAACCCATGTGAAATCTAGTATTAAGCAAAATTTTGAAATGTCAGATTTAGGACATTTGCATTATTTTCTTGGTCTCCAAGTCTTGCAAACCAAAGAAGGAATCTTTCTTTCCCAGTCTAAGTATGCTTGTGACCTTCTTCATCGCTTCCACATGGAAGATTGTAAACCAACCCCTTCTCCCTTCCAGTCTAGAGTCAAACTTTCTGCCACTTGTACTTCCCCTGAAGTAGATGCCACCTTGTATCATTGGCTTGTTGGTAGTCTTTTATACTTGACTCATTCCTGTCTTGACCTTTCCTTTGACGTTGGTCGTGTTTCCTGTTATATGCCATGGGGACTTCACTTATTGACCAATATCCTATCACGTTAGTTCATATTGTGGGTTTTAAAATTATCAGAAAATGAACCAATATATTCCAGGTATTGGGGGGGATGAAGGCCTTAAGGTGGGGGTGGGTAGGGTGGTTTATAAGTATTGAGGGATAAAAAGGGGTGGGGAGGAGGTTTTAAGTATTGGAAGGGGGTTTCAACAAAAATATTTTGGGGCAATATCTCTGGAAATTAAGGGTATTCTTTAATATCCCATGATCGCACATGCTATGAGAGAGGTTCACTAAGTGAAGTCCCCATGTTATATGCAAACTCCTCATCAAATTCACTGGAAAGCAGAAAAAAGAATACTTCAATATATTTGAGGAGCAATTCAGTTTGGGATTCATTACGGTACAGGGGGGAAACCTTTGTTGGTTGGTTTCATTGATTCAGATTGGGCCGGCGATCCTGATGATCGAAAGTCTACTGCAGGTTATGTTTTCAGTCTGGGATCTGGACCTATCACTTGGGCTTGTAAGAAACAACAAACTCTTGCTCTTTCTTCAGCAGAAGCAGAATATCGAGCCACAGTTAATGCCAGTCAGGAAGCTTTATGGCTTCGATAGACCCTTCCATAGTTTGGATTCGAGCAATAGCAGCCTACTCCACTTTGGTGCGACAATCAAAGTGCCATCAAGCTTGCCAAACATCCAGTTCTACATCAGCGCAGCAAACACATTGAGCTACACATGCACTTCATCATAAATCTTGTTCATGATCGTGTACTTGAAATGATCTATTTCCCTACAGATGATCAAGTTATAGACATCTTCACCAAGTCTCTTACAGAAGCGAATTTTTCTAAACTTTGATATATGTTAGGAGTTCATGAATGTGTCCTTAAGGGGGGATAGGCTCTAATGCCTCCTTCCTTCTCCTAATAGTGTCACCTTTGTAAATCCTTCAATCCTATCCCAAGTTGTTCTTAAGGGGGGATGTTAGGATATTTAGACACTTAGGAGTTAGTTAAGATCAACTTGTGTAATATATCCATTAGGTAAAGTGTGTTTCTTTAGTATGCATTAGTATGCATTTGTAAATGTTCTAATCCAAGGGTAACGATATGCTCTAGACATAAAGTGATCCGACGGTTCAACTTCTCTTAGATCATACCTACCATTGATCCGTGGCTTAACACCCAATTGGTCTATGATCTCTATTTAAAGAGC
>LPNX010662518.1:595964-611795 GCA_001517045.1 Pseudotsuga menziesii
GTGATCTATTATGAAAAGTTCATGTAACTTTATTTCTTTTGCATAATAAATTGCTCCAAGTAGCTATTTGGCTGGGGCCATAGATTGTTTCCCTCATGAGGGTTTTAACCTTGTGACAAACATCGGTGTGTTGATCTGTGATCTATTTGTGTGAAGCGGTTGCTTAAGGTGTTCAGTCTTTTGGGATTACCCTGTGTACCCAAACAATATTATATCATTCAGAGTTAACATGCATAGCACATGTAAGTTGAAAAACAAACATATTTTGCTGCAAAATGTTACTATTTTTTTCACTTACAGAAATAAATAAAGACAGTTAAAAGAATAAATTTCTTAAAGCTTTATCAATGCATTAATCAATAACAAAAGAGAAATATAAGTTATAAACAAATACATCTATTAATCACAAGTAAACAACAGCATCATATGTCCATTTGAAACAAGGAAAGTTGAGATCTGTCAAAGAAATTCAATTAGACCAATGACAAGAGATAGGAACTAACAATATTGTATTATTTCAAAGTTCAGCAAGAAATTACATAAACCTTATGAAAAACCAAAGGTGTTTTTCAGTCTCTCCTGTGCCAACCTTTCCTTCTCCAAAAATTCCCTTAATACATTCGAGAAATACCTCTAAATAATTATTACAAAGAATGAATCTCCCTCAAAAGAGGATCAAAAAACCTAAACAAAACTAATATCCTAGAAAATCCCTCCATATTTTCCATATGTGTAACAATTCCTCAATATCAGGATAGCTAGCATATTCAATGCCAATTTGGGCATTGTATTTGTGATCTTCAATTTCATATTTAGCTAGCTTATGCCAAAAACAAATATAGATGTGGATTTTCCCTTCAACTGAAAATGGTCGTTTGATTACTTGATCCACATAATCTATATTGACATGATCAAGCTCCTTCATCTTCTATTCTGCCTCATTTCTTATTTGTTCAAGTTGTTCAATCATTAACGATGGTGGACATGCTTTGTCAATGAGTACCATTATAGGAAAGGATAATTCATCCATCAGACTGTCTGCAACATACCACCTTCTGCTACAAATAGCTTGTGCCTTTTTTATAGTTTCAACGACTATTTCATCTAAATCCTCCGAGGCTCTTAGGATAGTCCTAATTTTCTTAAGCTGGAAGTTAGTGAGAATGGTAATGTTGTTTGGCTTGTCTTTCATATACCTTTGCCAGTCTATAACTTCATCGTATGCTTTTGAAACTTGTTGCCTTTTTTCAACCAGATCTTCTAAAACAACAAACAATTTATCAAAAGTCACATGAGTTTCAAAAATGATATCCAAAGTTTTAAAAAACTCACTGACTAAATCATGATGCTCCCTATTGGTCTAAAGAGCTAGCTCTTTGAACTCCTCTTGAGAAAAATTAGAAAACAAATATGAAGCTGCACTTGCAGTTGCATCTTCATATTGTTTTTCCAACAAAACTACCTTCTGTACCAAAGTAGCATTGGTGGCCTTTTCTCTCTATAACTCATCATGAAGAGAAACATTCCTTGCTTGTAATTGATCATATCTATCCTCATGTTGTCTTTTCATCTATTCTAGTTCCTCTTTTAATTTGACAATTTCTTCCTTCTGCTTATCGAATTCCATGTTCAGAGTATCGACAACATCAAAATTAGCACCTATAAAAGCCCTAGGACAAAAGCAGCATCTGTAGCATCCACCTATGGATCACCTGATCATTGAGTCCATACAATTTCATTCGAAATGGATGTATCCACATTACTCTGATCTATAATCCTCTTCTTTCCTCTCTTCACCACTAATTTATCAACTTTTGTATAATGATACTCTCCCAAAGATATTACAAAGTATTCATTGAATTCATCTCTCATCTCATCAATGGGGGGTACATTAATACCTATAGATATGAAAGAGGAGGTTTGAGTTATAGTATGAGAGGGAATAGACATAGTAAAATTAGAAGTGAGTGTAGAGGAAGCACTACTCTAGATAACAGTCACTTCAGGGGTTGAAGAACTGTCAAGAACAGAAGTTTCAATGGATGAAACTTGCAAGGTGGTGGCTCTAAATGATGATGGTGATAGTGCTAAGGTTTTCTCATGAACGGGAGATGGTACTAAGCTAAAAGAAGGAATATGCAGTGGTACTTTGAAGACTGGAGGTATAGTGGATGATGAAATGGGTACTTGAAAAGAAACAGGGCTAATAGAATGGGGTAGGCACGTGGCATCTTGATATAGCTGAGACATCAGGGGTGTCATGGTAGAACCAGTAGGTAAGGAAGATAAAGCTAGGATTGACGAAAGGAGTAAAGCAAAAGATGATGGGAAAGGTTGCGAAGACGGTTGTGATTGTGGGAGAGCCAATGAATATTTCCCATTGATGTGATTAAATAAATTCATAAACTCCTGTAAATCATTACCATTTCTAGCTTCCACAGTGACAGGCACAAGGGGAATTCTTTCATACTCCTTTTCTAAATTGGTCAAATCCATACTAAAAGTACGGATGGATGAAACTAGAACCTTCAATTTTTTGAGTGGCTTCTCTTCAATCTGGGATTTTTCAGATTGGGATTTCTCAACAACAGTAGTCACCTGAGTAGCTTCAGTTGATTGAGAATTTGTAATTTCTTGAGTGTCCAATTCCAAAGTCATCATGTTCAGCTTTTGTTTAATCTGCTCTAAAGTATGTAAATAGGCTTTGACCTGCTGATCAACAGGTTCTTGTGGGATGTCGTCCATGGGACTTTTACCTTTATCTATGGCTAAACTGGTTGCTATGGATGAGTCTTTGGCTGTTAGAGCCTCCTTTGTTGTTGCTTGAGCCTCCTTTTCTTCTCTATCTTTCACCATATTTTCCTGAATATCTAATTCCATAGCCCTGTAGTGTCGGACCTTGTCCCTAATTTCCTTTTGGTATAGAAAGATTTGAATTTGTTCTTCTTTACTTTTATCCCTTCCCAAAACTTCAAAGAAAGTATCAACCCCCTGATAGATGAATTCATCTTGGACTTCTTCATGAGTGTACCCGACTTTGAAGTGATTATGCTTAAGGTGAAAATAAAAAATCCCCTTGGGATCATGCTGTCTCTTACTAGAAAAACCCAACTTAAGTGACACTATGTGATCACTGAGTTCTAACGCCCAGGTATAGGTTGGTATACTCAAGGATCCAAGAGTTAGAGGAAATTTGGGCCAGACTTTACTTTTGGGCAATGCACACTTCTTATATATTCCTTCGGTCACCCTCTGAAATGAGATTTCTTCAAGAACTAACCTGTCAAGAATGACCTTTGATAGCATATGAGTAGCATTGCTACCAAAGAATCTGATGTATGTGAAAGAATCACTGACATACAAATCCCCCATTGTGGCTATAAGGGTTTTGGCTTTAGGGAAGAATGCAGGAGCTTCCTTGCTGAAAATTAAGAAATAGACTCAGCCAAGGAAGCTCTCACAAATGTCATAAAATTTGGTCACATAATTGGTGTCCCATAGCTCTGAATGGTAAATGTGTACAGGCAGGGCTGGTAGTACCCAGCTCCATCCCATATTTGGATAACGAAACTCAGTGCAAAAGATTTCCATAATGTAGGTAGAGACGAAGAATTTAGGTTTCTTCCTTATGGTAGCTTTCTGAAATTCCTGTATGGTTTTTTTGAGTTCTAAAGATAGGATTGAAGCCCATGGGAGAGATTCTCTTGTAGTTATAACATGATGGGAAATAATAGTCCATTCTTCCTTAAAATAGGAACATTTAGGGAGACCGTAGATCCTGCACAACATTGCTGCAAGAAGGGAATAGGGTTCCCTAAGCCATTCAATAGGGTATACTTCATCCTTCCTCTAAGAAACCTTACACAGTTCAATCATCTAGGACTTCAACATTTGGTCAAAATTCTCAAAGCGTAAATTTTTTAAAAGTATCAGAATGAAAATTGGCAAGTAAAAATCCAGTAGTAATATTAAAAGAACGGTATTTTGGATTAGCATGGTCAATAATCCATCTAATTGCGTCATTATAAGGGAGAACGGCAGGTCTTGCAGCAATCATGTGGATGTCGGAATCCCTAATTCTCTCGTAAATAGGTTGGTCATATTAAAAGTCTGAAAGATCATTGTTGTAAAAAATGGAATAGATTCAGGACCAATCTAACTGGTAGGTCTCACTAACTCAGCCACTGGAATTAGAGAAGACACCGAAATTCGGGCTTTTGGTTAGCATGTCTTTTTACAGGTTTTTGCACCGGGTAATTTGGCGCATTTTTGAGGTTGACATGTTATATTTGATGCATAAACCAGAAATTAAAACTAATTTATATAAGAACAACAGTAAGCAATTCAAAATAGGAAAGGGGACTAGAAAACTAACCTGTAACTAGAGCGAATAGTAGCA
Organism: Pseudotsuga menziesii; assembly: GCA_001517045.1. Lineage (NCBI taxonomy): Eukaryota > Viridiplantae > Streptophyta > Pinopsida > Pinales > Pinaceae > Pseudotsuga > Pseudotsuga menziesii. Next base: position 600,364 of record LPNX010662518.1, read on the forward strand.
CAGTTTCTTGGTAAAAACCTCAAGGTAAATTCATGCAACGCAGCAAGTTATACTGGTAAAAACAGTGAAGAAATCGTCGACAATACCAACATATATATAATTCGTGGAACATAATTAAGACCATAGGATGAGGATGAAAACAACGATCAAGATCATACTTTGCGGGATGCAGGATTAAATCATAAAATCCAAATTTCATTAACCGTTCTATAACCTGCATTCCACATTTTGCAGGATGCAGGGTGCATAATTGCAAAACAACAAAACTTTATTCAAACCTCTCTGCAGCCCGCATTCCACACTTTGTGAGATGTGGGTTGCGGAAACATGCAAACCAAATGACATAACAAATGACACCCCACACCCTGCATTCTGCACTTATGCGGGATGCGGGTTATGGATTGACCAAAGCATATCCATCAAAAAAAATTCCTACATCCCACATTTCACATTTACGGGATGCGGGTTGCGGGATGGGGAAATTCAAAACATATGACTACAAAATCCTGCATTCCGTAACTTACGGGATGCGGGATTGAACAATTCCAAACCAAAAACAAGTGCTCCGCAACTTGAAAACACACAAATCAGACATAGATTTTTGGAAGTTTTGGTTAAGTTAGAAAATCCTAGAAGTCAAGAAAACTTTAATAGAAGCCAAGAAATGGACAAAGGATTCTACTAAGTTGCCTTTGTATGTGTAATTGGGCTCTCGTGTGAGAATAACATGGGATCTATTGTACCTACAACAACAGCCAACCTTTTTTCATGTTGGATGTAGGTATCAACACTTATATCCAATAATGGGAGGCCCATCTTGCCACCATGTCAGAAAGGCCTAGCACTTACATCTAACCATGGGAGGCCCATCCTATCACTGTGTCAGAAAGGCCCAACACTTACATCTGACCATGGGAGGCCCAGCCTGCCACCATGTCAGAAAGGCCCTTCACTTAGATCTAACCATGGGAGGCCCAGCTTACCACCATGTCAGAAAGGCCCAGCACTTACATCTGACCATGGGAGGCCCGACCTCCCACCATGTCAGAAAGGCTCTACACTTACATCTAACCCTGGGATTCCTAGCCTTCCACCATGTTAGAAAGGCTCTACACTTACATATGACCATGGGAGGCCCAGCCTGCCACCATGTCAGAAAGCCTCTGCACTTACATCTGACCATGGGGGTCCCATCCTGCCACCATGTCACAAAGGCTCTCAAAATCATGACTTCGCCTTGGAAGGAACCTCGATCTGAAGAGCACCAAGATTCTCTCTGAAGTACTCAAATTTCACTCTGGCCATTTCTAGCATAGAATCACATCAGGGGCGATTACGTCCAAGGATAACCTGCAAGCTTCACCAGGACTAATTACATCCAAGGATAACCTATAGGATTGATTACATCTGAGCAACCTATGATATTCGCAAGGATTTTATGCTTAGACAGCCGGCATCATTGGCTATGTTTTACCTCATCACTCCCTTTTGAGAGATCTCAATCTGGATCACATACTGGAGCTTCACTACTCCTCTCTACATCGTACAAAAATGCAAGTCAGATCAATCAAATCAAATAGTAGTTTTCAAAAGAAACATACTACCTCACAAATAGTCGAGCAAGTGGCAACATAAGGTTAGCTAAGATTCCGCAGTTGGGATTCATGGCATCTAATGGAGAATCTGCGGTGAGAAGATTTGATGTCGACGTTTCGAACCAAGCGTGGTTCATCTTCAAGACAAGGCGATGCCTGGAGATTGTACATCTTTCATTGGTGTATTAATATAGGAATCGTCACTTTCGCTTAAGATGGCCAACAAGGTTTGTCTTTGTCCAAGGTAAAATTAGGGTTAATAATTTTATGATTAATATAATTTATTTTTTTTTGTTTTAAACTTTTGGGTTAATAAACTTATTTAAAGATTCTTGTATTAAAAATTTTATTGAAACTTATTTATTAAGGTTTTTAAATTTTTTATATTTTTATTTAAAAAATAAAAATATATTTATCCTTGGATGTACTTAGCGCCATGCAGGAATCCATCCTTTCAAATTAGTAGCCCATACTGGATCTCAAATTGAAGAATAATCCCAAGGTGCTCTTCTTCTCCGTGGCACTACCAATATGAATCAACATAACCATGTAGTGTAGTCTTCTGATTCATATCATACTCAACTGTACCCTTCAGGTACCACACTCCATGCTTTGTAACCAGGTGAGAATGTATCGGATCCGTCAGGAACTGGCTCAGGTTGTTAATAGAAAAGCATGTCTGGTCTCGTATTCATCGATAACATTAATGAGAAAAGCATCTAACAATACATCGTGGCATCAACCATCTCTGATGAAGAATCACTTAATATATTCAGGTTTGATGCCATAACTATGGCCATGGCCTTGCAGTCCATCATCCCAAAACTCTTTAGGATATCTAGTACATACTTCTCTTATCAAAGGGGAATTCCATCCCTACTCTTCCACACCTCCATGTCTAGAAAGTAATGCATCATACCCAATTCCTTCATCTCAAACTCGGCAGCAAGTCTCCTTCTTGCATATTTAATGATTTCCTCTTTTCCTGTCAGGAAAAGGTCATCGACATACAATAGGAGCATCACTGGTATTCTTCCTTCAACCTTGAGCCAAAGGTTGGAATCCTCTTTACTCTCAGTAAATCCTAGAGCCATCAATAATCTGTCCATCCTATCGTACCATGTCGAACCTCAGAATCTTTTGCAGTCACTCCCTTTGAAGTGGAGCATCATTCTCCATCTACCTTTCATACTCTATGTATTGAAACATTCTGTACTTGAGTGACAAGTAGCTTCCTCTGCTACTAATATTATATGTATCCATCTAGGGTCACTGGATACCAAGATCCTCTATCTTGAACCTTTTCAAAATTTCTTCTCGCACCCATATATGATCTTTTCATCCTCTATAGGCTTTCATCTTCAACCTTTTAGCAAAGGTTAACATCTTCATCTCTCTAAGTGATATTCAAGCTTCTCATGTAGGTTTTATCCCATGGGTTCCTTCCGAGCTTATAAAACGCCTTCTTTAATTTGCACACATGATTCTTCCTGTCATGTGTCTCAACTCCCAGTGGCTGCAAATGTCTATTCGTAGTCTATGCCTTCTTTCTATGAGAAGCCTCGTGATATGAATCTTGCCTCTGTATCCCACGATGCTTCCATCTACTGCAGGATGGATCTTGTAGATCCATATGGGATAAACTATGGACTTCCCTTCAGGTATAAATACCACATCCTAGATATCATTCTTCTTGAACTAGATTTTTCCTTCCCTTTCTTCTTGGCTACTTCTCATAGCTAGAAGGCTCTACATCAATGATGTCTCTCAACAATGTCACATAACTAGAGTGTGCCTGAGGCCTCTTGCTTTGTTTGGAAGTCTCATCATACTATTCTTCGTCTTGGATTATTCTTCATCTATCGTACTCTTTATATTCTTCTGAAGCTCTTAAGTTTCACTATGGAAGCTTCGGGTTCATCTTTATGTATGCTTATTGGAGTGAATCTTGAACTATCGTGACTTGTTCTTTGGAACAAATATCATCCTTCTTTTCTTGTAGGAGATTGTACGCAGTGTTTCCTACAAGTCAAATGCACCAATTGTATGGTTAGAAACATTTCATAAGGCATATTCACAATGGCAAATTATTATGCATAAAGATATAATCATGCAACCTTTTTTGCCAATACAACACTCATCCATATCTGGTATACATAGAAACTTTCCAGATGCCTTCCATATCTACCATAACATTATTGATATTGTGCACTAATCCCAATATGTCAGTAAAGAGGTTTCATCCTAGATCAAAAACAATGGAGTGTTGTATAGCACTATAGGCTACTTACCCATAACATGCATATTAGTAGTATATTGTTCATTAATGCATACATTATATCATGCATAATACATTTCACAACTAAACAATGTCATATAGATATAGAGGAAATGAAAATTCAAATACTTATCTTTGTTTGTTTCATGGCTAGACTCCTTCGTGAGCCTTCAACTTCATCATATTCTTCATTCATAACATCATCATTTCTTATCCAAATTCTAAGATGGATAAGAGGTTCTTCAATAATTGAGTCCTTCATATTCCTCATCACTTGAGGGCTCTTCATGAGAGCTTGATCTTCAATTGCTCCCATCCTCTCTTCTCTTATTATGAGTCAAGATTCTTCTTGTGTGCACTCTTCCCATAGTTTGCTGAAGGTAATCACTTCCTTTTGGTACACATTCCTTGAATTAATGAATCCCATGATCCTGGGAGGCCATTCAAGGTGGTTATAACAATAGCTTATTCTTCTTCGATTGCTTTGGCATAGCATCGAACACTTCCTTTTGCTTTCTTCAAGGATGATACATGAGGGATGAGATTATCTTTAATAGAATCTACAATTATTCTCTTAGCTCTAGCCTTAGCCTCATCTCCCTCTGGCTCAAAGACCTTTCTTACTTAAATACTGATCAAACTCAATTTCTTCAAGGATCACAGAGGTCCTATACTTCCATACTCATAAGGTGTCATCTTCACCAATATTTTCATCAAGCTGGTGTTATTAGTCATTTTGAAATGAGAACCTTAAATGTAAATAGCAAAAAAATAAGATTTATTGATTTGAGGTGTCCGTCCTGGTTCCGGAGTTGGATGATCTAGGGTTTGTCAAAGAAACACTAATTTTCAAAACTTGGAATTTCAAAATTTTGATTGGATATAAATATGGGCCTCTTCAAGGTGAGTTGTCCTACGTAGTCCTTTTTTTAAAATAGTGGAGGGAATCTCCCAGAACATGAAGCCCTATTTTTCCAACTTCTTCTATAGAAATGACTGATATTGATTCTGTGGTATATCTAAAATTACTACTCCTCTATGTATGAAACTTCTCACTAAGTATCTTTGTCTATTCTCTTTCTAACACCACAGCTTGGAGCAGAATTGGTTTCACCGATTGGGACTTATGCACATTTTCCCAAGGTGACTTATTTCAGGACTGTTCAAAATAGCGAACTTGTACAGACTTCCATGTGTCACTATTTCACCTTCGGGGTATGAAACTTTTACCCCAAAAATTATAGTCCATCACCTATCTATAACATCTTGTGAAATTTAGTTTGGATCTTCCTATCTTGAGATATAGCAAATATCCCTAGGTCACATATTTATGAATGTATTCTGATTTGGAGGAGGATGGAACCCTGATTTGGAGGAACCATATCTCCTGAAGTATAGTGAATATAAGGTTGAAATGTTTAAAAAGTACACAGCATGAATTTAGCTTCATCCTATAAAATTTTTGGATCTTGATCCTTCTCCAATCTCGAGATATAGGCAATGTACCAAAACTACTAGTTTTAGTATTTTAGGGTTTTCAAGCATGAAAGCCTAATTTCCATTTGTTGCCATTGTAGTTGTATTTCGGTTGTACAATGAAACTTCTCTAATTTAGAAATTGATACCACCAATAGATGCAACCTAGTGAGGTGTGTTAGCCTAGCGCTCCTTTCTTTATGATCTGTGGAGAGAACACCTTCAACTAGGAAGCCCTAGTTCCCACAGCTACAAAGTGTCTTCCTCTCAGGTTAGCTTTGATACCATGTTAGATTTTTATCATTTAATAAATATGATCTAGGATCGTATCTAAGAGAATAACATGCACAACAATAATCACAAGAGACAAGAGACACAAATAATTTTCCTCGGGGAAACCATAAAGGAGAAAACCCAGCAACTTCCTCAGAGATAGAATGAGCACTAATAGAAAGAGTAAAACCCAAATATACAAATATGATCTCTGACAATTGTTCTCTCTCTCACTTATGCGAGCTCCTTCTCTCTCACTCATGCATTACTATTGATTGAGTGTGTGTGTCAAATAGAGAGTCTCACTCTTTATTTATACTTGTTTTCCACTTGACAATTACTCTATAGGGCCGACCTCGCTAGGAGAATCTAATAACCCTAACATGACTCAATTGTGGGGACTATTTCCCAGACTTACAATGGAGGGTTAACCTCAATGAATTTACATGACTTTATTATATTAATGACTCTCCTGATCGGAAGAACAAGCATCTTCGTCGGGGTATAATGAAATACAATAAGAAATATACAAGTGAAAAGTGAAGTTTTTCAGAAAGTTCAAGGAATATAAATCCTTGGTCGAGAACTAGACAGATAGGAAGATTAAGATTCTACGGTCAAATAATGACGGTGATTTCACTTCGGAATAATTCAAGGAACTCTAGAGAGAATCTAGGATTAATAGGTAGTTGAGAACTCCATACAATCCTCAGCAGAATGGGGTTGCGAAATGAAAGAACCGGACCATAATGGGAGCAATGAAAGAAATGTTGCTTGACCAAATTCTTCCTATGCACCTTTGGGAGGAGGAAATAATAAAAACTCTATATGTATAGAACCATACTCCTCATCGAGTACTTGACAACAAGAATCGTGAAGAGGATTTCTCAAGAGTGAAACCGAAGTCATCGATATGAGAATATTTGGTTTCCTTGTGTACATACATGTCCCAAAGGAGAAAAGGACCAAGATTCATCCTTCTAGGAGGAAGGTTGTATTCATAAGATACAGTGATACATCAAAGGCCTACCAAATATACTTCCCAAGATTCAAGAAGATAGACATAAGTAGAGATGTAACCTTTGATGAAGACTTGAATTCATATCCAGGAGGACTCCTATCCAGGAATTCAAGGAACCTGAAGAGATGAGAATCTGAGACATGGAAATTGGAGAAGCAATTCCAGAACACCCTAAAGCTCACGACATAAAAAAACCACAAGAGCCGACAGAGATATTCCTTGAGAAGGCCTCCCACAAGAGAAAACCAGCATGGTAATCAGAGCTCTTACAAGAAGATGAAAGGTATGGCGCTCTAGAAGGAATACATAGAGAGAGAAAGAGGGAAAATCATAGCTATGTGGCCCTGTTGTGTGACATCATTGATAAAGAACCTTCTACCTATGAAGAGGCAACAGAAAAGAAAGAATGGAAGGATACGATGATCGAGGAATATTAGTAGATCATGAAGAATGATGTCTAGGAGGTTATTCCAAGGCCAGAGAAGAAGTCTGTTACAACTTCAAAGTGGATCTATAAGATCAAGCATGCTGCAGATCGCAGCATCGAGAAACACAAAGCAAGATTCGTAGCACGAGGTTTCTCACAGAAAGTGTTGATGTAATTGTAACTTTGGAATGTATTCACTTGTATTTCTTATGTATTGTAACCCGATGTTTATTCCAAGATGTATTTGTAATGTACTTGAGTCATCTCATGCCCCGATGTTCCTATCGAGAGGTTCTATAATGTAAACAATTCATGTTAAGCCATTGTGGGTAACCCTCCTATTGGTTAAGGGTTAAAGTCCCCACAATTCTGGGGCAATAGGGTTATTAGACTCACCTAGTGAAGTCGGCCCTAGTTGGGTTTATTCAAGTCAGGAATTAGTCTAAATAGAGAGCTAGACTCTCTATTTAACACACACTCACTCACACTCACTTGTAGTGCATATCTGAGGAAGAAGAAGACACTAGGGCAAGGAAGAAAGAGGTTCATCTTAATGTTTTGGGGTTTTACTTTTGGTGCTGATTCTATCTCTTAGGAAGTTGCGGAGTTTTTTCCATTTATGGTTTCCCTAAGGAAAAACACTGTGTTCATTGTCTCTTGTGTTTCATTGATGTGCTTGTTATTCTCTCAGTTAAAGATCCTAATATAATGCTAGCTTAATGTTAAAAATCTAACATGGTATCAAATCTAACCTAAGAAGAAGACACTCTGCAGCTACGGGAACTAGGGATTCCTACTTTGTGGATCTCTCTCCACAAATTTTCAGCAAAAAAAAGTTGGAATAAATCTCCTCCATAGGGCGCATCTTTCTGTCAAAGCAGAATACAATTCTGAGGTTTTTCAGTTTTGGACCCGACACTACTGCCGAAAATTAGGGCTTTCCACAAAAGTGGAATTTTTCAGTGAGCTTAGGCCTAGATTGATATCCTCCTCAAAATAAAAGTTAGGGATTAAAATCAAAGCATTTGGTTGGATAGAACTCTGGAAAAGAAAAACCCTAATCTGTTCCTGAACCAACAGTGCAGAATTTTAGCTCCAAATCCAGATCCAACATCTTGACTTGGTAAGATCTAAATATTTTGTATTTCCATTTGAGGTTCTCAGTTAAGATGTCTCATCATACCAAGCTTGATGAAAAGAATGAGGGAGCTGATAACTTCTAAGCCTGGAAGTATAGGATCTCCCTGGTCCTAGAAGAAAATGAGTTGGACTCCTATATCAGTGAGGAGGTTCCAGTTCCAGAGGGAGATGAGGCAAAGGCCTTACATAAGAAGAAATTGGTTATGGAAAAGAGGATCATTGCTGATTCAATCAAGGATCACCTCATACCATAGGTTTCCTCCCTAAAGACACCTAAAGATATGTTTGATGCCCTAACCAAATTGTTTGAAGGGAAGAACATAAACCGGAAGATGACTTAAGAAACCGACTGAAGAATGTAAAGATCTAGAATGCAGAGACCATCGAGTCTTACTTTACAATAGTATCTCAAATCAAGGAATAGCTAGAAGTAGTAGATGAAGAAGTGGAGAATGCAAAGATTGTAATGACCACCTTGAATGGTCTCCCTAGATCATGGGACTCCTTTATTCAAGGAAATTGTGCCAGAAAGAAGTTAGTCAAGTTCAACAGACTATGGGAAGAGTGCTCTCAAGAAGAAGCTTGAATAGTAGCTTGAGAAGAAAACATGGGAAGTGAAGATCAAGCTCTCATGGTACATTCCAAGAAAACCAAAATAATTTCTCATCACTCCAGAGGTAAGCACTCTCACAAAGATAACACTAGAAAATATTTGTCTAGAATCAGATGTTATACATGTGACAAGAAAGGACACTATGCTAGAGAATGTCCTAGAAACAAAAATGCCTCTCAGATGAAGAAGGGAAACAAGAGAAGACATCATGCTCATGCTGCAGAGGATGATGAACCTTCTACAAAGAGAACCAAATATGAAAGTGAAGATTCTTCAAGTGATGAAGAATATGTTTTGATTCTGCTCTTACGGGAAACATTACTCATGGAAGTAATGATTAGCTTATAGATAGTGGGGCTTCCAAACATATGACAGGATTCAAGGAATCCTTTGTGAAACTATCAGAACATAAATCACCTCACAAGGTGAAGCTTGGAGATAACTACCAGTATCCAATAAAAGGTAGTGGAGAATCCTCCTATAAGCTAGACTCTGGAAAGTCTATGACAATGAAGGAAGTATTGTTTGTACCAGGACTAAAGAAGAATATCCTCTCCATGTCTGCAGTAGATGCAAAAGTAATGAGGGTTGCATTTATAGATGGCCAAGTCATCATGTGGCCAAAGGGAAAGACTATTGATGATGCAGCAGTGATTGGGGAACAAGAAGGAGGTTTGTACAAATTGAAGGGCCATCCAGAAGAAGCCTTGGTCCATGACACAGTAGATCCAAATGAACTTTGGCATAGAAGGCTTGCACATGTGCATTACAGAGCACTACCACTTGCAAGCAAAGTTGTTGAAGGTCTTCCAGAAATACAAGAAAAACATGATGGGGTCTACAAAGGATGTGCGAAAGGAAATAACACAAAGAAGACATTTCCAAGTAGCGAGAGAAATGCAAAAGGAATCTTGGAAATCATCCACTCCAATGTATGTGGACCAATGTCATCAAAATCACTAAGCGGGTATGTATACTATGTTTCTTTCATTAATGACTTTTCTAGGAAGACATGGATTTACTTCATGAAGAACAAAGATGAAGTATTTAGCAAGTTCAAAGAATTCAAAGCCTTGATTGAGAATCACATAGAAAAGAAGATCAAGACCTTTCGATCAGATAATGGCAGAGAATTCACATCAAATGAATTCAAAGAGTTATGCAAAGACTCAAGGATTAAGAGGGAGTTGTCCACCCCTTATAATCCACAATAGAATGGGATTGGAGAAAGGAAGAATCGAACTATCATGGAAGCTGCAAGAGCTATGCTTCATGATCAAGATCTTCCCATGCAGATATGGGCAGAAGCTGCAAGGACAGCGGTGTATGTACATAACCTTACTCCACACAGAGTACTCGAGAACAAGACACCTAAAGAAGTCTTTTTCGGCAAGAAACCAAAAGTCAGCCATCTCAGAATATTCGACTGTCCAGTGTACATACATATTCCAAAAGAGAAGAGGACAAAATTAGATCCTTTAGGAAAGAAGGGTATATTTGTGGGATACTCTGAAAGCTTGAAGGCTTATAGAATATACTTCCCAGGATTCAAGAAGATCGACATCAGCAGGGATGTGACATTTGACGAAGACTCAACTTACAACAAATCCAAAAAGAAGCCTGTTGAAGTTCCTGAAGAAGCGGAAGCACCCAGGATTCATGATACAACCATGAATGAAGAAACTCAAGAAGAAGATTGAGAATTTGAAGAACCTGTAGATCCACCTCAGGAGAAGAATCCTCATAAGAGGAAACCTACTTGGGTATGAGAAGCTATCCAAGGTGCGGAAAGATATGGGGCTCTAGAAGAGAATCACAGAGAAAGAAAGAGGACTAGATCCTACTCCGAATATGTAGCTTTATTATGTGATTTCATTGATAAAGAACCTTCCAATTATGAAGAAGCGGAAAAAAGGAAAGAATGGAAGGATGCTATGATCGAAGAGTATCAATTGATCATGAAGAATGATGTTTGGGATGTTGTCCCAAGACCAGAAGGGAAGTTTATAGTAACTTCCAAATGGATCTACAAGATCAAGCATGTTGCAGATGGTAGCATTGAAAAATATAAAGCAAGATTTGTTGCTCATGGTTTCTCCCAGAAAGAAGGAATATATTATGACGAAACTTTTGCACCTGTAGCCAGATACACTTCCATCAGATCAGTACTTGTTCTGGCTACAGTGATGAAATGGAGGATACACCAGATGGATGTCAAGACTGCTTTCTTGAATGGTGTAGTGGAAGAGGAAGTGTGTGTAGAGCAGCCACTTGGTTTTGAGACAGATGACAGGAAGTCTCATGTGTGTAGATTGAAGAAAGCCCCGTACGGTTTGAAACAGGCACCCAGGACATGGTATGATAGAATTGACAGCTTTCTATCCAGTTTGGGCTTTACCAAGAGTAAAGTGGATTCCAACCTTTACTACAAGGTTGAAGATGGCAACCCAGTGATGCTCCTACTGTATGTAGATGATCCGTTTGTCACAGGTATGGATGGTTTGATTACTGATACGAAGAGGAAGCTTGCTACCGAGTTCGAAATGAAGGACTTGGGTATGATGCATTATTTTCTAGGCATGGAGGTGTGGCAGAATGCAGATGGAATT
>LPNX010662518.1:611828-649077 GCA_001517045.1 Pseudotsuga menziesii
CTGCAGATGTTTGGGATGATGGAATGTAAGGATATGGCCACACCTATGGCATTGAACCTGAAGCTACTGAGTGATGCTTCATCAAAGATGATTGATGCTATGATGTATTGTCAGATGATTGGGTCCTTGATGTGCCTGATGAAAATGAGACCAGATATTTGCTTTGCTATGAACACCTTGAGCCAGTTCCTGACAGATCTGAGACATGTTCACTTGATTGCTGCAAAACATATTCTGAGGTACCTGAAGGGTACAGTTGACTATGGGATCAAGTATGAGGTGAGTCAGAAGATTAACCTAGAGTTTTATGTTGATTCAGATTGGGCAGGCGGTGCCATCGATAGGAAGAGCACTTTAGGGTGTTTCTTCAGTATGGGATCGGGTGTGATCTCTTGGTTTAGTAGGAGGAAATTCTGTGTGGCACTGAATACAGCTGAAGCAGAGTATGTTGTAGCTTGTTCATCTAGTTGTGAGGCAGTATGGCTAAGGAAGCTACTGTCTGATTTATTTGATCTCCAATTGGATGCTACTTGTATATATTGCAACAACCAGAGTTGTGTGAAGTTGTTGGAGAACCCGGTGTTCCATGACAAGTCGAAGCATATCAAGATCAAGTATCACTATATCAAGGATATGGTGCATAGGGGAGCATTGAAGCTCCAGTATGTTGCGATGAACGAACAAATAGCTAATGTGTTTTTAAGCCATTGGCCAGAGTGAAGTTTAAGTACTTCAGGGAGAAGCTTTGTGTTCTCCAAATCGAGGTTCCTTCCAAGGGGAAGTGATGAGTCCATGAGCCATTCTGACATGGTGAGAGGATTGGTTGCTTCCATGGTCAAATGTAAGGGCTGAGCCATTTTGTCATGGTGAGAGGATTGGTTCATTTCCATGTTAGATATGAGTGCTGAGCCATTCTGATATGATTGTAGGATTGGTTCCTACATGATCAGATATAAGGGCTATTGCCATTCTTGGAATGGAGCTTCCTGGTGAGTTACCAGGAATACTCGATGTAGGATTGAGGGCCTTTCTGATATGATTGTAAGATGTAATATTACATGATCAGATGTGAGCGCATGGCCATTCTTATGTGATTGAGGGATGTGTTCCCACTTGATTAGATATAAGGGCTGTTGTCATTCTTTGAAAGGAGGTACCTGGTCAGTTACCAGGAAAACTCAATCTGGTACTGAGGGTCATTCTGATATGACTATGTGATGTGTTCTCATATGATCAGATTTGAGTGCATGGCCATTCTAATGTGATTGAGTTATGTGTTGCCACTTGATCAGATATAAGGGATGTTTCCATTCTCTAGGAGAATGGAGGCACCTGGTTAGTTACTAGGAACACTCAGTCTAGGACTGAGTGCCCTTCTAACATGGTTAGAGGATTAAGTTCCTTCCATGGTCAGATGTAAGTGTTGTGCCTTTTCACAGATGGTAGTAGGTGTGTCTTACCATGCTGGTGATTGTAAATGTTGTGCCTTTTCACAGATGGTAGTAGGTGTGTCCTACCATACTAGTGATTGTAAGTGTTGAGCCTTTCCACAGATGATAGTAGGTGTGTCCTATCATGCTGGTGGATGTGAGTGCTGTGCTTTTCCATAGATGATAGTAGTTGTGTCCTATCATGCTCGTGGTTGTAAGTGCTAAGCCTTTTTACAGATGATAGTAGTTTTGTCCTATCATGCTGGTGAATGTGAGTGCTGGGCCTTTCTGATGTGATTATAGGATGGGCGTGCCTTTCTGACATGGTGTTGGATGTGTTCCTATCATGGTCAGATGTAAGTGCTGGGCGAGCCATTCTGACTTGGTGTCAGATATAAGCACTGAAGAATACCTACATGGAGGCTAGGCCTATAACCAACATGAAAAAGGGCTGGCTCTGTAGAACTTCCTGTGATGAGAAGAATCATGAGATAACACCCGTGATGATCCAGTGATGATCCAGATCGAGTGATGATCTAGATCAAGTGATGATTCAGATTGAGTGATGATCCATATCCAATGATTATGTCCAGTGATGATCTAGATCCAGTGATGATGATCCAAATTGATTGACGATCCAAATCCGATGATGAAGATGACAAGAACTTGATGATGATCTAGATGATACAGAGAAGAAGACTTGTGGTGATAAATTGTGTTTAGAGAATACCTTCTTAGTTAAGAGGGAGTGTTGATGTAATTGTAACTTCGGAATGTATTCACTTGTATTTATTATGTATTGTAACCTGATGTTTATTCCAGGATGTATTTGTAATGTACTTGAGTCATGTCATGCCCCGATGTTCCTATCAGGAGGTTCTATAATGTAAACAAGTCATGTCAAGTCATTGTGGGTAACCCCCCTATTGGTTAAGGGTTAAATTCCCCGCAGTTCTGGGGCACTAGGGTTATTAGACTCACCTAGTGAAGTCATCCCTAGTTGGGTTTAGCCAAGTCGGGAATTAGTATAAACAAAGAGCGAGCCTCTCTATTTAACACACACTTACTCACACTCAGTTGTAGCACATAGTTGAGGAAGAAGAAGACACTGGGGCAAGGAAGAAAGAGGTTACTGTTGTCGAGAGAACATCTTACTATTTTGGGGTTTTACTTTTGGTGTTGATTCTATCTCTAAGGAATTTGTGAGGTTTTCTCCATTTATGGTTTCCACGAGGAAAAATATTGTGTTCATCATCTCTTGTATTTGATTGTTGTGCTTGTTATTCTCTTAGTTAAAGATCCTAATATAATGCTAGCTTAATGTTAAAAATATAATAGAAAGAAGGCATATACTACGAAGAGACATTTGCACCCATGGCGAAGTACACTTCCATAAGGACCATACTTGCTTTGGAAATAGTTATGAAATGGAAAGTACACGAGATGGATGTCAAGACATATTTCTTGAATGGTGTAGTTGAAGAGGAATTATATGTGGAACAACACATCTTTCTTGAATGGTGTAGTTAAAGAGGAATTATACGTGGAACAACCACTAGGATTTGAGACACATGATAGGAAAAGCCATGTGTGCAAATTGAAGAAGGCCTTGTATGGTTTGAAACAAGCACCAAGGACATGGTACAGCAAGGTGGATAGCTTCCTGATGAGCTTGGGATTTACCAACAATAAAGCAGATTCCAACCTCTAATTCAAGGTGGAATATGGAATACTAGTGATACTCCTATGATATGTTGATGACTTTTCTCTAACAGGCGATGAGGAACTCATTACATATGCAAGGATAAGACTTGCTACAGAGTTTGAGATGAAATACCTAGGTATAATGCACTACTTCTTAGGCATGGAGGTGTGGCAGAGTGAACATGGAATTTTCCTTCGCTAAGGGAAGTATGTAGTGGATATTTTGAAGAGATTTGGAATGTTGGACTGCAAGGATATGGCCACACCTATGGCATCTAACTTGAAGATTCTTAGTGATGCTTCATCTGAGAAGGTCGATGCCACGATGTATCATCAGATGATTGGCTCATTGATGTATCTGGCGAATACGAAACCAGACATATATTTTGCGGTGAACACCCTGAGCCAATTCATGACAGATCCGAGACAAGTGCACCTAATAGCGGTAAAGCATGTCTGAGGTACCTAAAAGGTACAGTGGATTATGGGCTCAAATATGATGCGAATCAGAACATCAACCTACACTGTTATGTTGATTTAGACTGGGAAAGTAGTGCCATTGATAGGAAGAGCACCTCAAGTTACTGCTTTAGTTTGGGATCTGGCATGTTCTCCTGGTTCAGCAGGAAGCAATCATGTGTGGTGTTGTGTATAGCCGAGGGAGAGTATGTTATCACTTGCTGAGCTAGTTATGATGCAGTGTGACTGCAAAAGCTACTGTCTAAGTTATTTTATCTCCAGTTAGATGTGGCTTGCATATTCTGCGACAATCGGAGTTGCGTGAAGCTGACAGAAAACCCTGTGTTCCATGACAAGTCGAAGCACAACGAGATAAAGTTCTACTATATCAGAAAAAAGGTGCAGAGAGGAGCATTGAAGCTCCAGTACGTGACAATAGATGAGTAGATAGTCAATGTGTTAACCAAGCCTCTTGTAAGAGTTAAGTTCGAGTACTTCAGATAAATATTTGGTGTGATCCAGATTGAGATCCCTCGAAAGAGGGAGTGATGTGTTCTAGCATAGCTAGAAAGAAATGTTTTCTAAGCGTAACATCCTGGTGAAGCTCGCAGGTTATCCTTGGATGTAATCAACCCTTATACAAAGCATATTATATCACATGGGAGATGAGACTGGTTATCCAAATGTAAATACCTAGCCCTGGCGTGGTACGCAGGTTATTCAGATGTAATATGTCTCATGGGTTGTTTGAGTGTAAATATTGATCCCTGGCGTGGTACGCAAGTTACTCGGACGCAATATGTCCCGAACGTTATCTGAATGGAAAAGATCTTGGACGCAGGTTGTTCAGATGTAATTCCTTGAGGTTACCAGAAGAATGTAAAAAGGTCCTAGTGTAGCAGGTTATTGGTTCGTAATTAGTCCTACCATATATATCAGATATATGAAGTTCCCATGTTGAGATGATAAGGTCATGAAGCACAAGAGGTGCACCTAGGTGGTTTTTTAATAGAACGTGGGCCGACCGTAGATGCTTTGGTTTTTTATTGTTTTGTCTTGTGTGGGAAAAAAGAGATTATCTGGATACGATGAAGGTAGAAGACATAGGATATTGCCATGGAAATGTGAAGAAGATCCTAGACAAAATATACGTGAAGGCTTGCTCGAGATGTGATGAATACCTGGTAGAGGACTAGGCCTACATCCAACATGAAAAAGGGTTGGCACTGTAGAAAATTTTGATGACAGATACTAGGGTACAATGATCAAATTATAAGAATATGATGGAAGTAGCTATGATGAAGACTCTAGGACTTCGTGATGATGATGATGCAATGAAGCCATGACCAGATGTGTTGATGACTGCATAGAGAGAGAATGCCTTCCTAGTTAAGAGGGAGTATTGATGTATTTGTAACTTTGGAAGATATTCTGATGTATATTATCATTGTATGTTGTTGTACCCCCATTGGGGATGTGTGTTACCCCTTTACAATATGTCTAGATTGTGTCTAGACCTTGAGGTACAACCTCTGTTGTAAGTCGAGGCAATAGTCCCCAGTGTAACATCATGTAATATGTACTTGTAGTCTCTCTAGGAGAAGTGGGCCCCATGTGAGATGACATGTAGGCTCGAATGTTATATTTGGTTAATGACTTGAAAGGGTATAAATAGGGAGGCACTCTCCCTCATTTATACACATCTAACACACTCTCAATTGTGCATGAGAGAGAGAGAGAGACAGAGAGAGTTAGAGGAGGAGAGATAGATAGCTGTTGAATACTTCTTATTACTGCTTTTGATCATCTTACTATTCTGAATAAGTTTGCGAGGTTTTCTCCTTTATGGTTTCCCCAGTGAAAATATTTGTGTCTCGTGTATATCTTGTACCTTATGCTCTTGATGTACTTGTTATTATTTCAGATAAAGATCCTAGTTAATCTAATCATATCTTAAGAAAAACTAATAGAATCTACCAACCTAGATTGACTCTAGAGCTAACTAGGAGTGGAAAAAACACGATTATAGATAACTAGTGCAACTACATATCACTAAATCAGTTAATAACCAGTTACAATAAGTTAATTGAAAGGGTAGGTGAACAAAGGCACCTATGTTCCCATGAATCATGCAAACTGGCGCTAGAGACACTGGAAGTGATCTAACCGATAGGGGTTGGATTTTAACTAAGGATAATTAATGACCTATTCGGGTGAACTAGTGGAAATTGTTGGTGGCACTTCGAGTGGGTTCCTATAAAATAGGGATGGATCCTTGGTGCTCCAAAATGCATGCATATAGGTGCAGTAAGTGGAAAATGTCCACTAGTTAGGTCCCCCATGCACTGGTGGAGTGATGAGACCTTCTAATATGGGGAAATTTAAACAAATAGATTTTATGTGGTCAAAGGAGACAAAGGGAGGATTAATAATAATCTTGATACCCCTCTTTAATCCTAACTTTGGACTACTTGGGCCCTAGTAACTAAGACCAAAGGTCACCCATTATAATCTAAATGTAAAAAATATGTATCTATGTAAAATGAGGAAAAAAAGGAAAAACAACATGGAGAAAATCCTTTCCTAAAAAATGGACATGAGATACACCAAATCATAAACTGCTCCAAATCCAAGTAGGTGTGAACTTGATTAGATGTATGGATGGATATTCTTCTTGGGAAGAAGAGGAATATGCTCAAATTGATCAGGAACATATACAGATGCATAAGAGTTTATGGGACCATATAAAGCAACTAAGCTAATCTGAAAAAAAGAGCAATAAAGAGTGCTCATTCAACTTGATCTTGAAATCAGGCTCAAATGAGTCTTTATGTGCTTGATACTTTGAACCATGTAAAGTAGATTTATCTCCAGATGAGAGGATCATGCATCCAAGTGAATGCAAGAGGTCTCCATCATTTCTAGCACTATGAGGAGATGAGTATGTGATTGAGTAGGAAGAGACAAAATACCTGGGACTATGGAGAGTGAATGCTTGAGTTCCAAAATATGATGTAGCTTCTAAAAATATCCATGAAATCAGAAAATGTAATATCAGTAATTCATAAGAATATACTAACATCAAATCCCCAGCAACAATTTTGAAATATCCTTGAGGTGCTTATTTTTCTCACAAAAACTGATGAGATCAGTTACAAGCATAATTGAGAGGTCTTGAATCTCTAAATTTGAACCAATTAAGGTGAGATACTTAGTGGATATTTATTCAACAGTGGAGGTTCAAATATCATCTTTTGGAGTAGATGCATGAAAAAATGAGACATAAATTTTCTCAAAAAAATCAAGAACGGCACTAGACTGAGTATGGTTTTGAATTGAATTAGTTAAAGACTTAGTGGGATGGAAGGAGATTTCTTCAACAACGAAGGTTCGAATCTCCTCTTGTGGAGTAGCTATATGAAAGTATGAGACATCTTATTTCTCAAAAATTCTGGGAGTATCAGCAAAGTGAGTATGGTTTCGAATTGAATCAGTTGAAGACTCTGTCATTTCTTCATATTCTAGAACTACATCTTTTTGAGAAATAATGGAGGTTGGAAGAACTTGAAAGGAGATGTCAGATGGGCTCTCCTAATGCTTTGCACTAATTTCGTCAGTTTACTGGCAAAATGTTGTGTCCAATCTGGACCAAAATTCACTTGGGAATTCAACAATATCAATGAGATAGCACATCCTAGGAGGAATGGCTAGACACATGGCTCCATATGCTCTGCCATAGTTGTTTAACCAAATAGATTTATCATCATCAGATTCTGGCATTACCACAGCTCCAATAGACACATCAAAGAGATCATGGCTCTTAAGATATGCAATCATCTTCAAATTCCACTCAGCGTAATTGAATGGTGATAGAGGAGGAACTGATATCAAATCCACATTGAAGTTATACAATAGAGGTTTTTGCAATTTTCTTCTTCAAATTCAAGAAAAAATTTGAATCCAAGAAGTTGTACATGTAAATCAAATCATGTATGTAATCTTAAATAAGAACTCAAAAATGTGATTGATGTCAAGTTTCCAATTCAATCACAACTTCTTCTACAATCAACGAAATCAAATTTCGTCGAAGACCCATTTGAGATATCAAAGAGATATTTTAAATTAGATAAGGAACTTCACATATCTCATCCTGAGAAGTGAGAAATATCAAGCTGAAATAGAGGTTATGGATGGACGTGATATGTTGCAAACCTTCGATATTCAACTGAACATATCTCTCAAACCAGAGACTCAAATTGAATTCTGCGAAAAACACATTTCACATCACAGAAAGACCTTTCAAAAATGCTATGGTAGGCCCTCTAAGATGATATGTAGAGGTCGTGGTACCTATTCAAAGTTGGATGATATTTTCAAATTTTGTTGTTGAAATTTTACCTACGCAAAACTAAAAAGAAAACTTTTGTTATAGCATGACCAGGCCCTGATACCATATTAGATTCTGATAGACAGATCTTGGGACAAAAATGCTCTTCAGATAGATTGCACAAGAGAAATAAGAGAAGAATAATTGAAGAATAATATGAGAAATATTCTATTAACTGATTATTCAAATTATGGGTGAATATATAATACAACATCAATGAATAACTCGAATACCTACTCAAGTAGTTGAGTATACCGATCTAGATTGACTCTAGAGCTAACTAGGAGTAGAAAAAATACCATTATAGCTAATTATTGCAACTGCATATCACTAAATCAATTATTAAACAATTACAATTAGTTACAATCAATTAATTGAAGCGGGTAGGTGAAGAAAGGAGCCTATGTTCCCATGAATCATACAAACTAGCACTAGAGACACTAGAAGTGATCTAATTGATGGGGATTGGGGTATAATTAAGGATAATTAATAACATACTAGGGTGAACTGTTGGACATTGCTGGTGGCACTCTGAGTGGGTTCCTATAAAATAGGGATTCATCCCTGAAGCTCCAAAATGCATGCATACAGGTGCAGTAAGTGGAATATGTCCACTAGTTAGGTCCCCCATGCACTGGTGAAGCGATGAGACCTACTAATCTAGGTGAATTTAAACAAATAGACTTTATGTGGTAAAAGGAGACAAAGGGAGGAATACTAATAATCCTAATATGGTTGAAAGGAGAAGTCGACCCTTTTTTGTTATTATGCTTCTCACTTGATGTGTATAAATAGATGAGGTGCCCTCATCATTTGGACACACTCAAAAATCAGGAAAATTCACTAGAGAGAGAAGGAGTTGTCCATTTGAGAGGGAGGGAGAAGTCTAGTCTTATTTTTGGGGTCTTACATTGTACTTGCTTGAAGTCTATATTGAGGAATTTTTTCCAGGTTTTATCCCCCATGAGGGTTTCCTAGGATAAATATTTGTGTTCTCTTTTGTTCGGTTGTTCTTGTTATTCTTTTAGTGATCGTTTTGTTTTGGCATAACAAATTTTAAACCTTAATACAGGTCATCTACCAAAAGGTTCAATCTTCCAAGGCTTACATATATTAGATGCACACAACCAAATTCCTTCCAAAGATTCACTCCAATCACTATCTAACTGAACACTCGGGTTATAAAAAGGCTAATGAGAAACCATGTTTGGGGTAATATCAACAGTAAGGAACCAATATTTTTAGTCACACGACTGATACTAGGGAAGGATATAACAATTCTACGTGTACTTATGATAATTGGGCATGCTACGAAGGACTCTCAAGTGAACTTCACCATTGCTAAAACAACTCAGACAATTTTGGAATAGACTTGCATATATTGGCATACAAACATTAGTTAGGGGCACACATGCACAAGTTAACAATTAACAATTTCGATACCACTCTATACATAGAATAATAAGGGGATGCATAAAAATTGTGCTCACATATTTTCTCATTGAATTCCAGTCATGACCATGACCTAAAGCTCATAACCACTTTCTCCTCATCCATTAACAAGATATAATTCCTCCTAGGAAAAGGGTTGAATTCCCCCAAAATAAAGGGAGAGATACACAGACATGAGGGGTCAGGTTACCTAGACCAAGAAACTATTTGACTAACTAACATACTGGCTATCTAACTAGCTGCACCAACCCCTAACTAATAGATAATTTAAGGATGACTTCAATTCGACCGATCGCTTACCCAATAAGTAACCCCTATTCCCAGTTCTATAGGGTGACTGACACAAGAAACTCAGACCCATGCTTTCCTTTCCCCAAGATAATAACTGTCTCAATTAACTCTTTTTTGGAAGCATTAAATGATTTGGGTTCCTGAGTCAACTTGACAGTTGATGGATCATACATCCTCTCTTGGACACTTGTATTTCATCCATTTGATTTATGTGTTAATATGTCCCTACCTGACCTTGGGAAAATCATGCCTCATGCTCTTGTTTCCTTGCATAAGCAGTTATGGGTTTCTTTATTATTATCATGCACATGTAAAACACATTTAGAATTCTATTGCACTTGACCAACACATGGTTCACTATCCATATTTACTTGTTGATACACACACACACACACACACACACACACACACACACACACACATATATATATATATATATTCATTCATGGTATCGATGGTAGGTTCTTGGCCTTGAGCTCCTCACCATGTTCCTTACAAAAATTATCAATATTACATCATTTACATACCATAAGTCAAGGGTCAAAACTAGGGACATTATACTGTAGGAACTTATTGAGAGGATTTGAGAACCTTATTTTTCTTATTGTGGTATGGTTTATGGATGCTTAGATTGATCCTTATGTTGTTCCACTAAGGATTTATTAGATGTACCTATAGTGTTGATTACTCCAAAATACAAGAGCTTATCTTTCTCTCTAATTAAAGCATCACATAAATATTCAACATAGGTTTCTTTGTAAGCACCCCCTAGATATTCTTTAATGGAGTAAAAAGTAGATACAAAAATATAATAACTAGGACCAATCTCAATAAGAATAGAATAAATACATTTTTTTCAGCTTATCTATATTTCATTCTTCAACTAAGAGACTAAGGGTTTTGATTTGAGATATATAGTCTTGAATGCAAGAGAAATCACATAAATAAATTAACTGATTTTCAAGTTGGTGGCCTTGGATCTCATTGTGTTTACCAAATACGTTTCCCAACTTTTCCCAAGCTGCATCTAATCCGTCAATTCCTTGAAGGTGGAATAATAAGTCATTAGAGATGGACATCCCCATTAATCCACGGGCTTTGTCATTTTAACTATCCCATTTTAATTTCTTAGTGGCATAAGTGGGGATAGTTTATTTTCCCAAGGTAATTTGGTAAAGTCTCGTACTTCATAAGACATCCACCATGCGTGCTCTCCAAGAGAAGTAGTAGGTAATGGTAAGAAAAATATCACTTAGATTAGCTATATTATAATATGAAGATAATATGGCTTCAACAAAAGAAATTGATGTTCTAGATGTAAAGATCTTGAAAAAAATTGATTAAAGAAAACAACACTAAAAACAAACTTCATATGTCAAGGTTATTGCCTTTTTGAAAACAAGTTAGAAAAGGAAACAAGGATCCCCATGGTAGGAAGAGGTTGAACCACATGGTGACAAGTGATCAATGCAGTAAATAAGTCTCCCCTTTACTAACTTTCTATAAGTTTAGTTTTACAAATTGTTTTTTAAAATGAGTGACCCACTTTTATAAAACAAGTGAGAAACACTTTTATAATGTTGTTTTTCTTGTTGTTATTGATGGAGAGCACGTCTACCCAAAAAAACTTGCTTTTGACCTGTAAGAAAATTTTAAACAACCACACAAGATCAAAATTGAAATTTCTCAAATTTGGGGTTATACCTTAGCTAGGCTACCCAAAAAATGAAGTTTTTTCACTATTTCTAGTTTACTAAGTTGGCATAAGGGACATGACAAAGAGAATATGTAGTCAAGAAAATAATTTCCACTCTATATTTTATTTTCCAAGTTTGCATAGTGCACCAAAGACAATATATACATCGAAAAGGTAACAAACCAAGAATAAAACAAAAAAAGGCAAAAATATGAAGAATATGAGAAAAGTTTTAAAAAATCCATAAATGTAAACAATATAACTTTAAATTTGGTAAAATGGTTGTAGCTTTAGAAACAGAAACCTTTTATAGTGAAACAAAAAAATGTTTCTAAATGAAAGAACGCTTAATATGCAATAGAACACCTCTCTTAGCCTAAAAATGCACAAAAATAGTAGACTCTAGAAATCCTTTGATGCATGTAGCCACATCAGTTCAAAATCTTGATTGACAAAGGAAGTAGGTCTGCATAAGCAATATGAATACCATGTTTGACTAAAACATGGTATCTCCACATAGGTTGAACACCTAAAGAAACCACTCACACAAACAAACCATAGATCAACATACCAATGTTTTACATGCTTAAAACCCTCAGAGAGGGAAATAGTCCACGACCCAAGCAAAATAACTACTTGAGGCAATATATTACTACAAAATGAAAAAATATTTACTAATGAGTTTCTCGCAATTGATCATCAAGCAAATGACCTTCGATGCTCTTTAAATAGATATCATAGACCAAATGGGTGTTAAACCATGGATCAATACCCATTAAATCGAGATGAAAATGAATCACCAGATTACTCTATGTCTAGAAATATTGTAACCATCGAATTACATAAGTACAAATGCATACTAATGAAACATACTTTACCTAAAAAGACATTAGGCCAAGTTGATCTTAACTAACACTTAAATATCTAAATATCCTAACACCATGTCTACAAATTTGCATGCAAAGGTTTGTGATTTGGTGAAATTTTGAAAAAAAAGTATGGTAACAACCATATCTATATACTTGTTTAGTATGGTGTGATTCATTCTTAGTTGAAATTGGCTAATGAGATGCTTGCATTTATTGCTCATAAGTATTTTGTCCAAAAAATAGTATGGTGCTAGCGTAGGTAGGTGTTCCATCCCATTACCTCATGTTTATAATAATATTCATAAATGCATTGTGTTTTTGGTTCTCGATGTGTGTATTTCTATGTATATAGTTGTTATGTACATCTCTAGCCTAAAAGTATAGTTATAAAAGATTCAATAAAAATTGTTGTATACATGACCTTCTAGTAACACAACCCACAATCTCATTCAACAATATGTAAAATAAAACTAAATATAAAGTTTTATAAGTAAAACACATAAAAATTGAAATAATGTTTATATTTATGGCCTAGATATACAATGCATATATACTTTAATTCATTACTATCTAATATACATGTAGATTATAACATTCATAATCACAAACTTGGAAATATATTTCAAAATGGTGTTTCTCCATGCTTAAGATGCATGTAGATTATAACATTCATAATCACAAACTTGGAAATATATTCCAAAATCAATACTTAAATTGTAAGGGTCGCTAACAAATTGCTTTCTCCATAAAAATTAAGTTCCTATCTTTGTTTTTCTTTGCTTCTCCTCGTAAATTGCTCCTTTAAAATAAAATAATAAAAGTGCATTGTTTGCTATTTAAATAAAATAAAATAATAAATTATTCCGATGTGGGAAGGCGTTCTTATCTTTGCTTCTCCTCGTAAATTGATACTTTAAAATAAAATAATAAAAGTGCATTGTTTGCCATTTAAATAAAATAATAAATTATTCCGATGTGGGAAGGCGTCATGGAGATCTATATTGAACACTCTTATAAAGGATAATTAAAGAGAAATAAATGATTCGTTCAGTTTTTTTTTCAAACAAAAAAATGTGATTTGTTATTCCAGAGATAGAGATAATCAAAGTTATTTAGTTTAAAAAACAAGAGAAGTGAGGCCTCATGTGAAATACGAAGAGATCCAAGAACAGTTACAGCCTAACCATCAATTAAATTGTAGAGTGCCAAGAGCACTAATCACAAACGAACCACATTTGTTGTGTTGCATTCACGCAATGATTCTGTCGGCTCTACTTTAAAGTATCTGCAGCTTTATGGACCAGTGAGTGGATGCTAAGGTCTGCTCTTTTCTTTGCTTCACTCGTCCAAGCGAGGGCCGGGGCAGGGGTGTATATTACGTTCAAATCTTTAGCCACTTTAAAGTGTTGTAATTTGGATTTCACTACTTAACCAATCATTTGCACCGATCAGATGACCTGGCTCGCGTGAGCGGTCACATCCGACGTTGCCGATCGTCCAATCGGTGCAAATGGTTGGGTAAGTAGGTTACTCCTTCTAAGTTGATTGGAGTTCAACACAAAATCAGAACACTTGAAATAGAGAACGATACAATTATCCACTTTTAAGTATTCTGATTTTGGGTTGATTAGAGTTTGATTTAAAATCAGAACACTTAGAGAAGATACACCGAGGAATGATGTCACAATTGTCACATGACATCATCATAAATCAAAATTTGTGGATGCTCTGTTGTATATGTCAAAAGGTTTCATTTTCCATGTTTTTATTATAAAATTATAAATATTTGTTATACCTAAATTTGTTTATATTTTATAATTTGGAGTGGACTAATGCTTGTTTTACATTGTATAAACATGAGACAAGTGTGATATTTATATTTATTTTGTCCTTTTAATTTAAATAAAAAATTATAAAAATAAAAGAATATAAAAAATAATGGGTAGCTGATCCATGAAGAAGGGGCACTCAACAAGTGATTACAACTATTGATGGAGAACAAGTACCATATAAGTTCTTTATGACACTTAACTTGTGACCTTTTGGTGTTCAGTGGCCACAAGTTAAATGGCAATGCTAGTGTTATATTTTTATACAGATAGTTGTTTATATTTTCACATCGATAGGTGATATTTTAGAATTTGGGGTCGATAAACACCTATGCTTTTCCTAGATTGCACGAGGATGAGATCAATGTACTATCTAGATTGATTTTATGGCATCTCTTCCAAATTCAAAATAAACCATTATAAAAATACTATAGGGTTGTCCATTGGCATTTTGTGACAAGGCTCAAAGGGTAGAAAACCCCATGGATAAAGGCTCATCTCGATGTGATTCCAGACGTCTCGACCCCTACTCAGTCAAGAAAATGTTGTCGTCTTTCACACACATGGGGGGAACGTGACATAAATCTTCAAGCTACTCAGTGTCCCCTTGGGGGGAAATCTCGAGTCAAGGTTTTCACCTTGTTCTTGACTCCTTGTTGTACAGGACAATACACCCTTGTAACCTAGGGTTTAGGGTTACTAACTTACTAATAGACTTATAGACAATAATCTTTTACAGAAAATGAAATGAGAATAGGAAGAGAGTTTGGCTTACCCAGTTTATGACGGTTGATCCAAGCTTAGTCTTCTCTCGCTTCAATACTCTCCAAATCTTCTAGGGCTGCATCTCTTCACTTGCAAAGAGCCAATTCTTCAAGCAATATANCAAAGATTGGAAGAAGAATTCTCTTTATTAACAAACAGTGAATAGGTGAGAATACAACCCTGCTTCTGACACAAGGACTCCTCTGCAACCAAAGACACCGAGTTCTGTTGCTCCAAGACTCTAAAGGTATACCACTAGCATAACTTTGCTCTTCTAAAATTAATTTCTTAGCCCCATCCCAAGGCCTCTATTTATACATTGGGAAATAGAGTGGTTTCGAAGGTTAGGATGGTTGAGAGAGTTGGGATAGTTATGGATTAAGGCCAAACTAATCTCATCTAATCACGATTTATATTTTTTAATGTCGAATTAAGGTACACGCGAGAGTTTATATAAGTAAGGCGTGTATGAAATGCTTGTTGCTCAAAGGGAACTCGTGTGTTCAAGGTACACGCGGGTTACAATGCACATAGTCGTGTGTGACATGCGAGTTGCAATGCGCATAGTTGCGTGTGCAACCCTAGACTCGGAATAAAAATATATTAGACTGGTCTGGAGATCATGCATCAATGGTCATGCACATCTATAGTGTTTTGGCCACTTCAATCCTAATTGTCCTTTTGTGTACCGACATAATAAATGTCAGCACTCGGATGGAGAAGTGTCATTTTGGCTTATAACAGATGCCCCCTAATGTGTGAGGTCAGAGGGAAGTGATGGCCGAAATACATTACAATCTTTATCTTGGAGAACTCAGATTTCCAAGGAAGCAGAGGAACTACCTAAAACAAATACATATCAATGTCATATACAAAATCATATATGAGGATTCCATGTTCAATATACTAGAACACTAGCTCCTTTAAAATATTTGATTACATCATATGATACGAGTACAAGACCGTGTATATTACAAAGGTGGGTTGAAGCCACAATATACAATGATGACTCTTCAAAATTTGGAAGCTGTGTAAATGATCATAACATAACCTTGCGCAACTTAGGTTATAAAAGTGAACCTAAGGTCTTCATCAAAATCCAAGGGAACCAATATAACCCTTACCATGTGAATAGATGTGTTGAAGTCAAACAAGGAAATGATTCAACAGATTGTCAATCAGTAGGTGAAAACTGACAACTGAAGCAAAGGAGTTCACCAATAATGGCAGTGAATCCTAAGGTACCATCATCAAAACTCTAGATCTTCGTCTTCAAGAAGTGTTGATGAAAAACCATATTGTGATGAGGAAGGCAATAGATCCTCCAACGGATCACAAGAGTGACTGGGAATTGGATATAGGAAGGTAGACAAAAATGATACTCAGATAGGATAATGATGGAATCAAGATAATAATTAGATTCAAAGATAGATCCTTGAATAGTGAACAAGACACAAAGATGACCCAAGGAATCTTTTAACTTTGCAGATAGGACAACTAAACTTATATGTCATGTAGGAGACATGATCAGATTCCCCATGTATAAAGGACAAGTGGAGGAGTAAGAAACTCGAAGTAATAGCTGAGCTGAAAGTGTACACTGAGACATAAGTATCGAAAATTTCAGAGAGTGTTATGTTCAAGGAGGGCATGCTACCACAGTCTGTAACCCAAAAAGAATACTTCTTCCTTATCTTTCCTGTTAAATTTTAATGAGTCCAGGAAAGTCAACTCAGGTCTCTCTTCATTTTTGACAAGCTTGAAGAGGGGAGAGAATAATTCTTGATAAAGTCACTGATTCATGGATTTTATGAGCCTGAAATAGTACATGCTCGTTGGTGTTTTCATGTTTAGAGAGTCTGAAAACTCCAAGGGCGGTGTTTCTTCGTCCAATTTAGTCTCCTGAGGCTGGAGAAGTATAAAGCATACCACAAAAGAACTCTCTTAGCTTCTGAAGAAGTAAGGCGCACATTTTTCCTACTTAGTTGAGGAGGCTCGAAAAAGATTAAATTACCACCTCCCTGATGCCCCTTCAACAACAACATATAGCTTGAGTTTTATGAGTGTGAAGGAAAGCAAGATCACTTGGAAAGATCCATTTGGTTATGAGAAATGGGGCTTACAACAGTAAACTCGATGCTTTGTTCTTTAGGGTCTAACGAGCATGACAAAGGCATAAAGTACGCTCGAAATATTTTTCATGTTTTAGGTCTAGAGCACGAAAAAGAGAAAACTAAGATCATATTGGGTGCTCATTTTCCGTAAATTTAGTCTCTCAGGTCTGGAAAAGCGATAAACTTATACCTGAGAATACTCTTCTCAATTCTGAACAAAAAGCCTAGTGTTCATTTTTCGTATTATTCCACATGGTCTGAAAAAGCGATAAACTACCACCAATGTGGATGCCCATTCACATATTCTTAGCAAGCCTGAATGGACATGTTTACTTGAAATTCAAGTCTATTTTGAGGAGTTAGACCTGGGCCTAAAGAAATTTCATAAGGGAGAGGAGCCTTATAAAGGGGATAGCTTGTAAAAAGAGACCAAACTGAGGCTCAATTTGGCATCAAAAATAGCTAATAAGGCTCCCATAAACCTATGACAATTGCAACATGAGTACCAAAAGACAAAAATGTGTTCTAAACTAGGGTACTCATGGAAGGAAGGCCCTATCCACAGAAGAACAATGGTATATACAATGTAAGAATGGTTAAACACCATAGTCCGTGGTCAAAGTAGTGATCCTGGGGTTAAAACAGATTAGGTATAGATGCAAAAATGCATATGAATGACCAAAGTCCTACCCTATATGAGTGAATAATGAATTTAAATGACCTTGGACCTGTTGCATTAGAAAAAAATGACATGGCATTAGTTCAATTTAGAACACAATTTTTGAAACTATAGGCTAAAAACCCACAATTTGAAAATTTTCCTATATATAGTCCAAAAATAGAAATAAAAAATACCATTTCATGTTTTTTACCCAATTTAGGAAATTTTTACCTCTAACTTCAATCGCTCGGTGTGGACAAACCAGTGGACGATTTTCAATTCCACAAGTGCCAGGTAAGCTAGCTCTCCTTGCTCTTCCATTTCAACTGCTTCAATTTTTAATTTTATGCAAAAATTTGAAGTTTAAGCCTACCCTAGGGAGGCCATGTGGTACACATGGGTAAGCGACTTACATAGTTGCGTACATGCATTTTAGACATGACTTGCCTAAAGGAAACTCGCATGTCACACATGACTTGTCTAAAAGGCAGTCGTGTGTACTGTGCGGCATAGGAAAAATGATGTTTGGCCAAAATCAAATTATTTTGATAAATTTTAATGTTTGATAAAGGTTTAATGGGAAGGTTTAACCATGGCGTTGGAGTGGAGGGAGCAGGAACACAAATATATGGACTGAGTTGCACTTTGTAGTGCCCCTAGTGTGGAAGCATTACGACAAAGTGGGTGACTGAAATTATTTGGTACTTCGCCTATGCAGGCTAGTGTCCGTTTGCTCGAGTTTTTTATTGGCTACTGAGACCATGACCTTAGGGATTTTGAACTTCAAGGTGAGATCTTGGAGGTGGCTTTGGAAGACATATACTTCATCACTGGTTTGTCTCTACAAGGAACACCTATCAACCTCGAAGGTACTGGCAGGGGCGATGACCCCATGAGTGTTTAGGATTATGTAAACACTTACTGCACACCCGGGAGTCGGAAAAAGGGATCATGCGTCCCTATTGTACATATTAGTAACTTCCCACTATAGGTGCTAGTAAGTACTATAGTGAGGGTTGTAAAGATATTCATTGCTTCATCTTGCTACTTGGAACCAAACGAGGATTGTTGTAGAGTGCCTACAGGGAACTGTGTTTGATTGGTGCTTGGGAATAATCTCGATTATGAAAAAACAACTCTCTGACTGCAAGAGAGGCCGAAGGAAGAATTTTGGGTATTCCAGTGTATTAGTGGCCTTCTTATTTTAGAGAGTGCCTGCAATCAGCCCTACGGTACCAATTCCAATATTCTATCCTCATCATCCTAGAATGACTAGGTGGGGAGATATTTTCCTTCGCCAGGGCGATGGTGGGTTAGTTCAGAGCGTGTATGATGATGATTTCTACTTGTGGTGGGGGAGGCAGTTGCTAGCACTAGAGCAGTTTCCATATGCTGGTTTAGACTTTCGAGGTGACAATGATGTCATCCTCCCTCCTTGAGGAGTATGGGGAGCGCTAGGTATTTTACTTTGTAAGTTTTTAAATTTTTATGAATTTTTATCATAAAGATATATACATATGTATAAGAGTTTTTAATCCATTTAATGTTTAAAATGCAGATATTGGGCATGTCCGCCCTGTTGGGCATCCCAATATGTAGGTACGACCAGTAGTAGGGGAAGACCGGGGTTTGATGAGGGTACTTGAGGGGAATCTAGCCAGGATTACCTATAGAGTCCCAAACATATGGATTGAGTAGATCCCTACCATCATGCAAGAACTTGTTGTTGGAATTCCACCTACCTAGATGCGCCTTAGGTGAAGGATAGCCAGGGCTGTACTTGTCTACATAGAAGCCGTGGAGGTTGTTGCAGTTGAAGAATCTAAGGAGGCTGGTGATTAGGGTGATCAGGATGACCAGGGTAGTCAAGATTAGATCTAGGGGAATTTTATGGATTGTGATCCAAATTTTGTATATTTTTGTATATTTATACAGTTATGAATGGATCTGAGGATAAAAGAAACTCGACCTATCTTATGGAAAAATATTCACACACACACACACACACACACACACACACACACACACACACATATATATTGTCAGTTATTTACATGTGTTCACAATGTATCTATTATGTATTTTTATAAAATGTGTGTTAAGTGCCAATCTAAGATATAGTTCACATATGCATCAGTTAATGAATTTTTATTTCTTGGAATATGATTAAATGAAATAAAATCAAAATTTCTTTTCAGTATTCTGACTTGCAATAATTGATGTAACAAGGTAGGGTTTCGCACCAGATAAGCTTGATTGAGCTGGGAAACCACCAATTGAGATTCAAGTCTGACTTCCAACTGAGTGATGCCACGTGACAAGGCATCCCATAAAAGCTCAATGGTGGCCCTATATTCGGCCACATTATTGGTAGTAGGACCTAGGCAAGCACCTCCAGAGGCAACTAGTTGTCCTGAGGGTGAGTAAATAACCCATGCAGTTGAAGCTGGGTTGCAAGTGTGACAACTAGCGCCATCTGCAAAACTTACGAACCAGTTGGAAGACATCTATAACAACCAATAGATGATATAAGAACACAAAATAGCTAACTATTGTATATAAAGTTACATACAATAAAATTAAAAGAAAAATCACTAAGCCTAAGCATAGTACTTCTTCAGGTAGAGCCCATTTCTAGGCCCTGACAACTTACTCCCTTCGAAATCAGTTAATTCATATGCCCCTTTCTTCAAAACGTTCGACACGATATAGGGTCCTAACCACATGGACCTAAATTTCCCTCCCCCTAGGGGTTCTTTGTCCTAATCCCAGAGCAAGACAAGCTCCCCCTAAAAAAGATTCCTAGGTTTGATCGATTTATCATATTGATTTTTAACCCTATTTTTATGAGTCTCGTTTGTTGTCAACGCATCTCTACGTTGTTCATTTAGATGTTCTAAATGTAGAAAACGTTCTTCCAGTTCAGTTGTGTCAGGTAACACATGAATGACAATTTTTAATGATTGGATTTCACATTCAACCAAAGTTACTAATTCCACCCCGTGAATGAGTTGGAAAGGTGAGAACCCCATGGAAGTTTTAACATTGGTTAGATAATCCCAAAGTGCAGGATACAACATAATGTGCAAATCTGACCGGGCTATGTTAATAGTACGCTTGAGAATAGTCTTCAAGGGCTTATTTACTTCCTCGACTTGACCATTCGCTTTTGGGTAGAAAGAAGACTAGTGATCTTGTTTAAACCCTAGCATAGTAGCTAATTAGGTCATCATACTATTCTGGAAATGACTTCCATGATCTGTGACAATCTCTTTTGAAATACCGAAACGAGTGATAATCTTGTTGAAAATGAAAAAAGCTGCAGTTTCCCCATCAGCCTTGAAGGTGGGCATTACCTTTTCCCACTTTGTAAAGTAATCCACAACGACAATGATGTATTTGTGCCCCCCTTCCGAGATTGGGTTTCACGTCACGTAATCTATCCCCCACTTGGTGAAGGGGCCCACTGTGATGACAAGAAACAGTGGAGCAGGATGTGACCACATCTTTTTGGTGTAAAGCTGACAAGGATGACAATGCTTCATGGCTTCCACACAATATTTAAATATCATGGGCCAGAAATAAATGGCACACAAAATCTTCTGGTCAATTGCTAACCCAAATAAATGACCCTCACATGCTTCTCTATGGGCGTCATTTAGGAAAATCTCGTCATCTTCGTGGGTGAGGCACCGGCGTAAAACAGAGTCTACCCCTCTACGGTATAAATTATCCCTGATGATAACATAGTTTTTCACATGTACACGTAATTTGCGTCGTTCTTCCTGTGAAAAGGTCGCAGGACACTTTAGAGTCCAGATATAGATAAGTATATCTCCATACAAAGGATCAGAGGTGGAAATTAGAAAAATGTGCTCATCTGGGAATGAGTCCTCTTCAACTGCTACATCTTCTTCTACTGGAAATTATGCAATAAGCTCTGCAAAAACTAAGGATTTTTTTGATTTTGCGGATTGAAAATCCAAGTCAAACTCCTAGAGAATGAATATCCATTTG
Source organism: Pseudotsuga menziesii (assembly GCA_001517045.1). Classification (NCBI taxonomy): domain Eukaryota; kingdom Viridiplantae; phylum Streptophyta; class Pinopsida; order Pinales; family Pinaceae; genus Pseudotsuga; species Pseudotsuga menziesii. Next base: position 633,503 of record LPNX010662518.1, read on the forward strand.
TTGAATTTGCCTCCAACTATGCATCGGGACAAAACATACTGGTAGGGATTGACAGCCACTACTATCGTAGTCCTTAGTAAGATGTAATGACATAACCTCTTAACAACATACACAACTTCTAAATCCAACTTTTCAACATCGGAGTACTGAAGTTCAGGGCCAGCTAAATTATGGCTAAGGTAATAGACGACATGCTCTTAGAGCTCATCATCTTCCTAGACCAACACTACCCCAATGGTTGACTCAGATGCAGCCAGATACAATATAAAATCGCAAGTGTAATCTAGCAAACGCAGCAAAGGAGCCGACAACAAAGCTTTCTTTAATGCCGTGAAATCAAGTTGTGCGGTTTCATCCCATACAAATGGGGTGTCCTACTTCAATAGGCGCATGAAACCTTTGGTGATCTTGGCATAATTCACGATAAAACGTCGAAGAAATTTAGACTTTCCTTGCAAGCTCTGAAGTTGTCTGATAGAACAAGGAGGAGACAGATTTACAATGGCCTCAACTTTCAAAGGATCCACCTGAATACCTTTGTTAGAAACTATGAACCCAAGCAGCCTACTTGAATCGACACAAAAAACACACTTGTGGGGATTCAAGCGTATTTTGTAATTCCTGCATTACTAAAAAATTAAGCGCAAGTCATCTGGATGATCGATCCTCTTACGAGAATGTGCAGGTATATCATCTAGGTAAGGTTTGACAATAGTCTGGATGTCATGGAAGGAAAAATTCATTTCCCGCTGAAAGATTGCCCCTACATTTTTCAATCCAAAAGGAATTTTCTTATACTCAAATGTACCCCAATGACAAATAAAATTCATTTTATGTTGGTCTTCCGAGTTGATTTGAATCTGATTGTACCCAAAAAAACCATTCATAAAGGAAAAACCCTCAGTCCCTGCACAAGCATCAATGATTTGATCTATGAATGGTGTGGGGTAGTTTTCCTTAGGACAATCTTTGTTTAAATCATGAAAGTCGATACATACACATATCATCCCTTGCTTTTTATTGACAGGAACAGGATTGGATACCCACTCCCTCAAAGCAATCGGGTAAACAAAACCAGCTTTCAACAACTTTTCCACTTCAGCCTTAACGGATGCCGCTTTACGCGGGTTGACAAGTCTAATTTTTTGTTGAACTGGTTTGGCATCATGATAGGTTTGGATTTCACGTTCGACTATCGATGGATCTATGTTTGGAATCTCCTCATATGACTAGGAAAACACGTCATGAAACTCCTTAAATAAGGTGTATAGATAGTAATCTCCTCCAAAGAGCAGTTTGCACCAATATATACATTTTCCATGACATTGGGATTTGTAGAGATGTTGATAGGGATAGTAATGAAAATGTTTGCCATATTCCCCTAGGCAAAGATTCCCTCCCTTGGTAAGGGTTTAATCGGTATATCATCATCACCTTCTAGTCTCACATGGAACTCTTGATTTTCAATCCTTCTTAACTCTGGAAGAAATTAGGATCTATGGTGAAGAAATTTGTAGATATTATCTTTCCCGCTCATAGCTTCCAAAATGGCTTCTTCTGAAGGCAAAACCATGTCTAAGCAAATAGGTGAGAATACAACTTAGTGGAGTCACCAGTTCTATTATACAGGACAATACGCCCTTGTAACCTAGGGTCTGGGGTTGCCAACTTACTAATAGAATTGCATACAATTAGATTTTATAGAAAATGAAATGAGAATAGGAAGAGAGTTTGACTTACCCGGTTTATGACGGTTGATCCAAGCTTGGTCTTCTCCCGCTTCAATCTTCTCCAAAGCTTTTAGGGATGCTTCTCTTCACCTGCAAAGAGCCAATTCTTCAAGCAATATCTCATACATATAAATATCAAAAGCTAGATGAAACATATATTAATCATATAATTGACATCATTCATTAACCAATATACATGAGAAAAGCACAAAACAAAGATTGGAAGAAGAATTCTCTTTATTAACAAACAATGAATAGGTGAGAATACAACCCAGGTTCTGACACAAGGACTCCTCTGCAACCGAGGACACTGAGTTATGCTGCTCCAAGACTCTGAAGGTATACCACCAACATAACTTTAATCTTCTAAAATTGATTTCTTAGCCCCATCCCAAGGCCTCTATTTATACATTGGGAAATAGAGTGGTTTCGAAGGTTAGGATGGTTGAGACAGTTGGGATAGTTATGGATTAAGGCCTAACTAATATAATCTAATCACGATTTATATTTTTTAATGGTGAATTAAGGTACACGCGAGTGTTTATATGAGCAAGGCGCGTATGACACACGTGTTTCTCAATGGGAACTTGCATGTTCAATGTACACACGGGTTGCAATGCACATAGTCACATGTGACACACGAGTTGCAATGCACCTAGTCGTGTGTGCAACCCTAGACTTAGAATAAAAATATATTAGGTTGGTCTGGAGATCATGCATCAATGATCATGCACATCAATAGTGTTTTGGCCACTTCAATCCTAATTGTCCTTTTGTGTACTGACATAATAAATGTCATCACTCGGATGGAGAAGTGCCATTTTGGCTGATAACACTCCTCTGTTTAGTCCAACTCCTAACGAAGGCAAGGGGGGAAGATCCTATTTAGTTGCTAAGGTTGTTAATCCGAAGTGATGTTGCAAAGTTACTGGTATATTTGGCTTGCAAGCTACTGGATATACCATTGGCAGATTGTTGTCTCCATGGTAAAAAAAAATACTGTAGGTGTTTGTATTTTATAATTCGAGGTGGAATAACACCTATGTTTTTCCTAGATTACAGAGAGAATAGGGAAAGTGTATTGATCAATTGATTTTATAATAATCATTCCAAATTCAAAATAAAACATTATAAAAATATAAAAGAATATAAAAATAATGGGTAGCTAATGCATTGATAACTCTTAGTTTGTGTATCGATAATGACGAGTGATTACAAATACGAATAGACAACAAGTAACATATCTTATTTTTGGCACCAAACTTATGGCCTACCGTGTTCGTCTACAAGTTAAATGGCTATGATATTGTTATATATTTACATGGATATGTGTTTATATTTTGACAGGGATAGGTATTTATATTTTAGAATATGGGGTGGACTAAGACCTATGTTTTTCCTATATTTTAGGAGGATGAGATAAGTGTATTGTTCAAATTAATTTTATGGCACTCCTTCCAAATTTGAAATAGCCAATTATAAAAGTAAGAATATAAAAAATAATTGTTAGCTAACTAATGAATGAATAGCTCTTAGTTGATGCATAAATGATAAACAACTTTTTTAATTAGAAGAAGAGCAAAACAAGTAACCAATAACTTGTGACACTTATGGCCTATCGATATTCACCACTAACCATAAACTATATATATATATATATATATATAGTTTTGTGAATAATAATGATTCTTTATGCTTAATATTGATATAGATTTTGTTTTATTGAAAATCAAACATTAAATTAAACTTGAATTTGAATTAAATTTTTATATGAAAAAAGGTTATCTTAAATCTTTATATTTTTAATTTATTTAGGAAAATAATATTTTATGAAAAAGTGTATTCATCCTTCACTTTACTTTATAATTAAATATTAAAAATGTATATATTTAACTTTTTTTAATATTTAATTGAGAAAAAAGTATTAGTGAGAAAAAAAATATTTAATTTTCTTTTTAAAAGTGAGATTTATTGACAAAATATTGAGATTTACATATTTATATATTTTGGGTGTCTTCTCCTAACTAGCTTACCCTAAATGAAATTGAACCCAGACTTCATGTCTTAAAATACCCATGGCTTAACTAAATGTGCCAGTAAGAATTGAAAAGAAATATGTTGATAGTAGTAAATATTTTATGAAAAAATGTTTATATTTTCCACTTATTTATTGTTTAATATAGTAGATAATTTGAGTACAATATGGATATGAATACTATTAGATACAAAAAAAATAATGAAAATCTCCAGTACTAATAAACACAAAACTAGTCTGCTAAACTCTAGAAGATTTGCACATTTTTCAGCTAATTTAGCAATCTCGAAACACCATATGTTGCTAAAAATGCAATTTTCATTGCCGTGATTGCACTTTTCATTACACAAATAGATTATGGGCCATCGATTACAACTTAAAACTACAATTAGATGATTTTGGATGCAATTCCAACCACTGATAACTACCATTTCAACAATTTCAGTTGATTTTGGCCAGAAAATACACCCAATTTTGGATACAAATTGTCTAACTTTTAGCTTACTCTTTCACGAATATACTATAAATATATAAACATTTATATAATAAAATCAAACATAAATAAACTATAAAATATCAATAACATGTGATATGTAAATGTAATAGACATTAACTAATTACTAACCATCATTTTAATTAAAAAGTAACAGTCATTTTAATTAAAAAGTATGAAATGAATGATATTTTTATTTTATAATGCTTAATTAATTAAAATTTATTTTATTAAATTTGTTTTCAAATTTTAATGGTACACAAGTAAGAATCTGTAATATTTTACCAATTTTCTATGGAATTATGCTATTATAATGTATTTCTTTTAAATTTAATTTCCATATTTTTTTATATGAAATTTGTTATAATATATTATATATTAAATATAAGTGTAAAAGTAATATTGTGAAACACATAGCTTGATGGCCTAGTTCAAGTGGTAGAGTGGTGTAAGTTGAACCGCAATATAAAAAAATATTGTGAAATACATCAATATAAATGAGTTTGAAAAAAAATCAGTTACAACAAAGAATTCGTTAACTTCAAATTAAAGATCAAAATTATCTTTTACTTCTTGAGAGCCACAAAAGAATATGTCACAACTTTTTTAAATTAAATTATTTATAAAAACATAAGATAATCTAAAATGAAATTTATAAATTTCATTTCTAAGTTATTTTATTATTTGATAAATTAAATTAATTAATTTAAATTTATAACATTTATAAACCAAAATTAACAAGAGCTACGCATCCACATGTGGTAATGTCTATGTCAGAGGATGAAAATGGAATTTGCAAATGTAGAAGGTGAAAAGTGAGGTATTCCACAAATTATCATTCACATTTATAAAGTCTAAAGTATATGGACATAAAGTCCATAACAATACATGGAGAAACTTTCATTTGCATTTCCAGTAACTAAAATATCATTTGCATTTTCAGACCAATGCACTTTCAGATATATCTTTATGAATATGGTCTTTTTTTCAAAGAATGAATAGAAGGACAATGCAAAACGAATCTTATGAATGCACAGAGGAGATTACATGTTAATAAAGAGATGAGCTAGTGGCCAGCTAAGAAAGTTAGTTATATCTTAGTGCACCTTTCTTATACAAGTTGTTGCACCTTTCTTATACAAGTTGTTGCTAATAGGGATCTCTCTTCAAGTGAAAATGTTCTTGGATTTTTGTTTAAGAATTGAGCTACCCAAGATTATTATGATCTATGTGAATAATAGTCTCTTTATCAAATAAGGAATGTTTTCAATGTTTGAGCTCTTGAACTAGCACATACAAATTGTTAGAAAACAGGACCGCAGAGAAATAATAGATATACAGTTAAATCATTAAACAAGATGCAAAACACATTAAACACATTACATAGAGACACATATATAACATGGTTCACCCAAACAATGGACTACGTCCACACAAAAATTTCCAGTCCTTTTATTACCGTCCAAAAAGATGAAGGGATACAGCCTAGAGAAATACCGCTGCACTTCCTCTTCACGTTCTCGTAGTCTCTCTCACACAATCACATAGATCGTTTACAATGCTACAATACAATACGATACCATACCCAGGAGTATTACAATGCTTCTCTTTTATAGGGGAAATACCATGGGAAAATACTACGGTTATCCCAATACCATGAGTCCGCAAAACCGTTGGCCAACAAACATCCCAAAAAAATTTCTCGAGGGCTTTGGCCCCGAAACGAAAAGTGGGGGAACGAGTGTACAATAAACATGGGGTACAAACACAACTGAATAATATCTCTGGATCTGGAAGATCGGGCTCCACAACCTGGATCTGGAAGATCGGGCTCCACAACCAACAAAAATATCTCTGCACGTGTTGTATTTTAAATTAAGTTTTTTTAGAGATGTATTCCAAATTATTTTGAGTAAATATATTTCAATATTTCAAATGCAATGCCTTTCATACTTAATAATAATGCCCAAGTGACATTCTACTTAAGGTGAAAGAAAGTTATTAGCTAAGAAAAAGGACAATAGCAGGCTAATGCCTAGGAATTTTTGCACTCTTTAAAGCCGACTACACTACAACAAAACCCTATGATTAGCATCTCTTTTAGCGTCCACTATCACTTTTAGTGTATTTTTCATCATTTTTTGGACAAAGTGGACGCTTTTCCATAGGATGGCACTTTTAATGGAGTTATTAACATCCCTTTTTAAAATTTGATGCTATTTTGGACACGAATTAGAATCCCAATTAGCATCCCTATTAGCATCCCAATTAGCGTCCAAAATAGCATCCCATATAACGCCCAGAATAGCCTCCAAAAAAAATCCCAAAATAGCACCAAGCTTAGCACCATATATTGAGCCAGGGTTAGCACTAGGAATTGTGCCATGAATGTCGCCAAGAAAAAAATATAGCACAATTCCAAGTATAGAGCCAGGAATCATGCCTCGAAAACATCCAACATAGTGTCAGGTATAGAGTCTGGAATAACGCCAAAAATTTAGCATCCCAACTAACATCCAAAATAACATCCCATATAATGCCTAGAATAGCCTCCAAAAAAACGTCCATAATAGCACCAAGCATAGCACCATATATTGAGCCAGGGTTTCGATAGGAATTGCACCATGAATTTCACCAGGAAAAACATCCAACATAGCACCAAGTATAGAGCAAAGAATTGTGCCTAGAAAACATCAAACACGGCGCCAGGTATAACGCCTGGAATAACGCTAGAAATTTCAAAAGGAACCGCACTAGGAATTGAACTAGGTTTAGAGTTAGGAATTGCACTAGGCTTAGAGTTAGGAATTGGGTTCGAAAAAAGGCCAACATAACATCAGATAGAGTGCCAACATTAGCACCAAAATTTGTGCTAGGAAAATTGCAAGAAATTTCAAAAGGAATTGTGTCAGGAATTGCACCAGGCATATTTCTAAGTATAGAGCTAGACATAGCACAAGGAATTGCGATAGGAATTTCAGAAGTTATTGTGCCAGGAATTTCCCTAGGAAAAGGGCCAAGCATAGCACCAGGTATAGATCTAGGAATAAAGTTAAGAATTGCTCTTGGAAAACATCCAACTTAGTGGCAAGTATAGAGCCAAGTATAGCGCCAAATATTTTGAAAGGAATTGTGCTAGGTTTAGATCCAAGAATTTCACTTGAAAAACCATCCGACATAGTGTTAGATATAGTGCTAGTATTAACTCCAAAAATTGTGCTAGGAAAATAGCCAAGAATTACAGAAGGAATTCTGCTATGAATTACACCAAGCATAGTTCTCGATATAGAGTTAGACATAACACTATGAATTGGGATAGGAATTTCAAAAGGTATTGTGCCAATCATTTCCCCGAGAAAAGGGCCAAGCATAACACCATGTATATAGCTAGACATAGCACCAAGAATTTCACTAGGAAGTTCGAAAAGAATTGTGCTAGCAAAAGTGTCAGGAAAACTCCAATGTCGTGTTAGGGATAGTGCGAGGCATGTTGACATAAGTAGCACCTAATTGTCCATTTTGGAAACTAAGAGACCCTTAGTAATCGTAAATAACCCTAACGGAATCCTACGGTCCCTAACGACATCATAGTGCACTTAATGATATGTTGTTGTTGATGATGATACATATTGACAATGATAAATATGGCAATGATGATTTCTACAAAAATTTAGTAGGATGTTGATGACAACGATGATATCAATGTCAATAATGATGATGCAAGTGATTGTAGCACAATTTGATATTGATTGGTCCTAATGGAAACATAATTCACCCTAATGCATTAAATTTACCATAATATCGACATGAACATCGAGTGAGGTCTAAAATATTCATAGATGTAACTAGCCCAAGGACTTGACTTAACAAGCATGATGATGAAAATGATGTTGATGTAGCATATGACATTAATGATGATGATGACAACAACATCAATGTCCACGATGATGGTGCATTTGATAATACTTCTAGATATTGATTGATCCTAATGGCACTTAAATGTCTATAACGACATATGAGAGACATACAAATATCACCTAAATGGCTCACAATATCACTTTCTTTATATTTTATAAAAAATATCTTTTAGTAACATAATATTTTATTGAACTTGTCATTTTTATTTATCAATTTATTCATCATATTTTCCTCCTTAATGATCCCAAGTTAAGCTTCTAGGTCGATAATATCTAGACCAAGGAGGAAGACACTGAATCATTATCAATGATTTTAGGTATGAACAAAAAACCCATTATAGGAGTCTCACCCACCCCCCCTAAGGAGCACTCTTTACTCAAAACCCCGCGTATTTTCCACATAATGTTTATTTGTATAGTTTGGTGGCCCATGTCATCTGACCATGTCAACATGGTACTCAACATAACTAAGTAATGTGATAACTCCATAAGCATTAGAGTTAGTTGAATCAATATAATTAATGAACTGATCAGTTCAACCCTTTAGACTTACCAACACACAACATAAATTGTGCGATAAAAACTACATGGACACACTTTTCCCCCCTTTCACCACACATACCACATAATCCATAGTTGCACCATAAGTGCCACACATAGCACATTGTGCAACACGCGCCACACACAATAGACACATGGTACGTGTACCATTGACATAGTTTGTTACCATGCCACATATAAGTCATGCATGGAAAAGGAGTAGTCAACTCCTATCATGCAACATGCAATCAACATGGTTATGAAGGTGATGAGTCTTCTTATTGATGTTTGTTTGATATGGCTAACAAGTGACACAAGGAAAGAAAACAACACAAAAAAGTGTACAATATGATGGAAAATAAGTTATGGAACTACATACATTACAAAAAGTTTCAATATGGTTTAGAGAATAATCATTGGCAAGAATATTGATCGTTGAACACAGTTTGAAGTTGCATAAACATAGCACCATTTCATGCTAAAGGAATAAAAACAACACAACTTCCATAGAACTACTAGATTCCATGGGAATAGAAACAACACAACTTCATGCTATACTCAATGCCATTTATCTTCACCCAATAATCATTATCACCCTTTTAGGACACAAAAAAAAAATACAATCTTCCATTTAAAAAAAGGTTATATTTTACATAAATTAAAATTTGGCATGATTTAATGAATTTAATAATTGTTTTTTCAAATTAAGGTCATATTTCCTATGGATGTGGATTACATAGATAACATAGAAAGATACGTGTGGAAAATTGGACTTGTACATTTGGTTTCACTTGTTTAGCTTCACTTGGACCAACTTAGTAGCACATAGCATGGTTAGATTGACTTGGACCTACTTCGCTTTTAGACATCACATGGTAAACTTAACAACGAACATGCATGACTAAGGGTTTGTTGGACTTGGACTTACTATTACGTTGTCTTGACTTGGATATAATTTTCTCTTTGATATTGCATGGTAGGATTGATAACGTTAGATTCCAAGTTGTGATTTAGTGATTGGAATGGAGTGTTCTTATGCAAACAATTTAATATCAAACTCCAATTTACATAGAGATCTTGTATTTGAGGTACTTGATTGAAATTGAATTGTTGGCCTAATAGTTTCCTTGGATGAATGGTTAAATTGATTAAGCTAACCATTGGGGCTTATGCATAGAACTTCCTACTATGGTAGACCCTGCACCATGGACTACACCAGGTCAAGGCTTTGTACCATTTTCAATTAAGCATTGAGTTAACCTTAGTGCATAAAACGTCCATGAGCTATTGTATACCTTCCTTTTACACATTAGTCAAATTCCTCGCACTTTTTTTGGTAGTTGATGATAACCCCATGGCACAATAATGTCATTTAAATTAAAATTCTTGATTTTATTCATGTGGATTATTCACAACTCTCACCCACATACACAAATAACAGCAAATAAAACTTATAATAAAAACAATTAGTGGAGTAATAACTTGTAATTATTGACATCATATACATAACAACTATGAGCCAAAGAAGTGAAGCTACTATCTAATGTAACAACATCCATTCAAATTCCAATACTAACATTGCTAATGATTTTAAGTGTCATATCTTGTGGCCTTCTTGCACTTGCAAATAAATATCATTGAGTGCAATACAACACTGCACCCTTTTTATTATGGGGGTGTACGAATAAAGCTCAGTGGGCGTACAATGATATTGTCATGGTCAATGGAGGAGACATAAACCTTGGGCACTAACAAAATATTCTAACCATATAGGGCTAATAAGGTTGGCCATCCATCAATTTTAGAAACTCTTATATTCCCTTTGCAATCCTCCCCATGCTCACCATTTTATGTACAATGTTTTCCCTAACCTAGGCTCACCACTTTTCCCCATCACTCTGAGTCACATTGTACTTTCCATCTCGATCTTGTCTTCAACCTTGAATTTTTTCTTTTAGGGTTTATATTTTTCTGTATTATTCTTTGGATCATGGTGAGGGACTTGGGAAACCCTTTTGGATGGATGTAATATTTAATTCTTGAATATGACCCCTCTGATTCACTTTATTTTCTATTTAAGAAACCCGGTGAATCATATTTTGAGTGAAAGGAAGTCTCATACGATCACAATTTTCCTCTTGATCAATACCTTCTTTAGGGTGGTGGAGTTCATCTATGAGTTCATGAAGAACCTCCTGGGTCTTATTTCATATGCATGCCACATGTTTTTTTTATTGTGCCTCCCTTTTGATTTGGCTCTATGCCTCATATACTTCTCGACATGTACCTATAAACAACAAATTCAATTGTGATTATGGGAGGTTTGAGTTTCTCTCTAGGTATGTGAATGTTGTTTTACTAGTTTTGATTGGGTCTCTCATAGTTTTGAAGTCCATCGAGAGAATTCTAGATCCCTAGGAGATTTCTACAAATTGTTTATTGATTGTTTTGGTTCAAGGACTTATAGTCAATATTGTGGGGTTGGAATTTTCCCATGAATCACATCATCATGCCCATGCTAATGGTTGTTCCCATTCTCATCCTCATGAAAGCCATGGACACAACCACACCTGCACAATGTGTCCCTCCTGCACAAACGGATCCTGCCTTTTCCTCTCCTCACCATTGCCTCATGCAAACTGTTACTAGTCATTTTATGAGCACTTTACTTTTCACATGATCATTGAGACTTTGAGATAATCATGGTTCCACATCTCTTCCACAAATCTATTTTGTTCGTCATGTGTCCCTTCCATTTTTTCTCTTCAACACTTCAGAACTAGCGATCATGAGGAAAATTGAATACAAGATCAAAAAACCTTGTTGGAAGATTCATTAACATTTTTTACATTTCAACGACATCAATTATTTTCATTTGCATTAGTTACAGTAGCTCCTCCCAACATCTTTTTCATAGCAGCTCGTGCTTGGGCCTCTTTTTCCCACGTCCAACCCCATTACACACAATACTAATATAAAGTACCATGTCTCTTTTGTGTCATGTACATTCAACAACATCAGTTTTTGTTCGCTTTGAGTTCCTCCATATTGCATCTATAATAGAAGAAATCAAAACATTTTTCTTTTGCAGATCCTTGTTTTTCTTTGGTGCTTCCACTAGTCACCATAAACATGCACATGGGACAACAATGTTCATTGTTATTTTTGTCTAGTTATATTTTGTAGTTTTATTTTAGCAGTCACAACCACATAGTTAAGCAGCATTCGGATCAAGTTCTATTTAGATACATGCCCTCCCACCCGGGTCTACGTAGGAACCTACTTTCACTCAACACCTCACAACAACATCTAGATTGGGTTCATTTGGAGGTGTTCCTTCCCACCCTGATCTGTGTACACACCTGCTCAATTCAACAACTCTTCATGACAACATCTGGATTAGGTTCATTTGGAGACATGCCCTCACACCTCGGGTATGTAGGCACTTGCTCATTTCAACTTCCTTTGGAAACGCACCTGTTGAAATATTGTAACTTCGAAGAATATTCTATATGTATCTTTTGTGGTCCCCGATGGTCCTACCAGGAGAACCACTTGTATTATCTTGTACCCCGATGCTTCTAATTAGAAGAACTAATAAGAGTCATGAGGTTGTCCCCTCTAATTGTAAAGGTGGGTCATTAGCACCCCAGTGTGGTTACTTGAGCCTACATCTGTAACTCGAGCCTACATGATTAACTCGAGCCTACATGACAGATGAGTTAACTTAAGTGAACGGATGCATATAAATAGAGGTGTAGTGCTCCTCATCTGAGAAGGGAAGAGTAGCTAGAGAAGGAGGAGGATTAGGCTTTGATCTCCTTGTTGGTTTTACCTTTTACCTTCTTTTTGGGGCATCTATATTGAGGAATCTTTTGCTGGGTTTTTCCCTTTAGGGTTTTCCCAGTATAAATCTTTTTGTTCCTTTTTTATGGTTGTGCTTGTGCTTGTCTATCTTTCAGTGATCCTGTTTATATGCTTTTGTTATGAATTCGAAATGAAATACTAATGATCTAGCTTAGCATATGAAAATTTAACATGGAATCAGAGCCACCCTTAAATAAGACATTAGGGCTTCTAAATTTTTGGGTCTCTATCCACAATCGATCATCAAAAGAAGGCCAGATTGACTCTCCATTGAAGGGCGCATCTTTCTGTCGAAGCGGAATTCGATTCCGAGCATTTTCAGTTTTGGTGTGGAAAATTAGGGCTTTCTACAGAAGAGGAATTTTTGAGTGAGCCTGGAATAGGATTTTTATCCTCACCAAAATTGAATTTTAGATACCTGGATCAAGAAATTTGGTTGGGTGAAACTCTGGGAAAGTCAAACCCTAGTTTGACCCCGAGCTAGAAAAACCCTAAATACTAAAACTGCTAAGTTTTGGTACATTCGCTATATCCTGCGATTGGTGAAGGATCAGGAGCTGAAAATTGTAGAGGCCGAAGATAAAATACTGATGTACAATGTTTCCAAACTTTAGCCTCATATTTTCTATATTCCGGGAGATATGATCCCTCCAAGTTAGGGTTCTAGCCTCTTCCAGAATTCATCCCTAAATAGGACACCTGTGAAGAATTGATGTAGCTTGGGCTACAAAGATCCAAATGGAATTCATAAAAATTTTCCAGAAAAATCACAGACTGTACTTTCTTTGGTCCAAATTTCAGAACTTGAAGATGAACCAGTGACACGTGGCATGCCGTACAACTTCACTGTACTGAACAGTCCTGTAACAGGTCACCTTCGGAAAATGATCATAAATAACAATTGGTGAAAAAAATTCTAATGAAACCTATGGAGTTGGATCAAGAACATGCGAGGTTATATTAGTGAGAAATTTAAGACATAGAGGAGCATTAATTTCAGAGATATCACAGAAATAGTAACATGCATTTCTGCAAAAGAAACTGGAAAACTAGGGATTCCTGTTCCAGGAGCTTCCCTCCACTGTTTTCAAAAAAGGAGTACATTGGAAAGCTCCATTTAAAGAGATCTATCTTTCTATCCAATAAAATATGAAATATTCCAAGTTTTTAAAATTAGGGTTTCTCTGACAAACCCTAGATTAGCCAGCTCCGGAAGCAGGACGGACACCTCAAATCAGTAAGATCTAATCTTTTGCTATTTGCATTTGAGGTTCTCATTTCAAATTGATCTATCACATTAGCTTGATGATAAGCTTGGCGAAGTTGAAAAATTCCAAGCATGGAATTATTTGATCTCTTTGAAGAAAATGAATTGGACACCTACATGAATAGAGAGGTTCCAGTTCTAGAGGGAGATGAGCCTCAAAGCCTTACACAAGAAGAAATCGATCAAGGCAAAGAAGATCATTGTTGATTCAATCACGGATCAACTTGTACCACAAGTGTGTTCCCTAAAGACACCGAATATGTTTGATTCCTTGATCAAGCCATTTGAAGATAAGAACATAATTCAAAAGATGGATTTGAGAAAACAGTTGAAGAATGTGAAGATCCAGAATGCAGAACAAATTGAAGCGGTAGAAGAAGAAGTATGCAGAAGTGGTGATAGCCACCTTGAATGGCCTCCCAGGATCATGGGATTCATTCATGTGAAGAATGTATACCAAAAGTAAGTGATTAATTTCAGCTCAACTAATAAGAAGAGAAGAAGAATATGGGAGCAATTGAAGATCAAGCTCTCACCATTCAAAGATGATCCCTCAAGCGATGAGGAATATGAAAAAATCAATTCTTGAAGAACCTCTTATTCATCTTATCATTTGGATAAGAAATGATGATTTCATGAATGAAGAAGATGATAAAGAAAAATGATCAAGATGGATTCTACCCATGAAACAAATAAAATATAAGTATTCAATTGCCATTTCATGATATTTTTTTGTTATACATTTGATTGTATTCAGTTGATGTGTTATGCATGATAGATTGTTTATATTAATAGTACTAATATGCATGTGATGGGTAAGTAGCTCATGGTGCTATACAACTCTCCAGTGCTAATTATCAAACCTCTTTGCTAACATATTGGATTAGTGCACAATCTCAATGATGTCATGGTAGAGATGGAAGGCATCTAGAAAGTTTCTGTGAGATATGGATGAATGTTGTATTGGCTAAATAGTTGCATGATGCATAAGAATTTGTCGTTATGCATATGTTTTATGAAATATTTCTAACCATGCAACTGGTGCATTTAAATTGTAGGAAAGGTCCCGTACAACCTCCTACAAGAAAAGAAGGATGAGTCTTGTTCTAAAGAACAAGTGATGACAATTCAATAAACATGAATCTGAAGCTCCCAGGGTCAGAGACACCATGATGGAAGAAAGAGCGGAGACCACCATGGGTATGAGAGATAACTCAAGATGAAGAAAAGAATTCTATGAAAGAAACTATGATCAAAGAATAATAGTTGATCATGGGGAATGATGTATACGATATGATTTCGAGACATAAAGGGAAGTACATAGTATCCTCCATATGGATCTACAAGAACAAGTGTACAAAGAAAGGTTCATGATTTGCCTCAGAAAGAATAGACTATGACATGACATACTCTATTGACCGGTATATATCAAGCATAGAACCACCTGTACAGAATGAAGAAGGAAGATAATACTCCACTTCAAGGGGAGTGACTACAAAAGATATCTGAGTTCAACATGGTACAACATGATGGACAACTTCTTGATGGATTGAGACTTTACCAAGAGTAAAGTGGGTTCCAACCTTCAAAGTTGAATGCAGAAGACTAGGATATGTTGATGATCTGTCAAGACAAACTCATGGAAGATGTTATGATGAAAGAATACTAGAATGATGTATGGGATATAGTTCCCAAACCAGAAGAAAAGAGTATTGTATCCTCCAAA
>LPNX010662518.1:649139-661508 GCA_001517045.1 Pseudotsuga menziesii
AATGCAGCTGACGGAAGTATCGAGAAGTATAAAGCAAGATTTGTGGCCAGAGGTTTCTTTCAGAAAGAGGGAATTAATTCTAAAGAGACACTTACTCTAGGAAGCAAGGTACACTTCCTTCAGAACTATCATGATAGTTTCTTCCATGGTGAAGTAAAGACAATCCTTCCTTAATGGTATGATTGAGAAAGAGTTTTACATCAAATAGTCACGAGGATTTGAAGTTGAAGCTAGATGGAATCACGTATGCAAGTTGAAGAAGGCCCTCTATGGCCTGAAGCAAGCTCCCAGAGCTTGGTATGGAAGAATAGATAGTTTCTTGTCAAGCATGGGATTTACCAAGAGTAAAGATGATCCTAACCTTTATCTCAAGGTTGTAGAAGATGAACTTGTCATCCTGTTATTATATGTGGATGACTTATCCTTGACAGGAAATGAGAAACAGGTCATGGAAAGCAAGAAGAAACTAGCAGAAGAATTTGAGATGAAAGACCTTGGGTTAATGCATTATTTCCTAGGTCTAGAAGTATGGCAAAGTTCAGAAGAAATCTTTCTCAACCAAGGAAAGTATGCGGTAGAGATATTGAAGAGATTCAATATGTTGGAATGCAAAGTCATGGCCACACCCATGGAATCCAACCTGAAGCTATTAGGTGATGACTCATTAGAGTTAGTGGATATAACTCATTATAGACAGATCATTGGGTCATTGATGTACTTAACAAATACCAGACCAGACATTTGTTTTGCTGTGAACACCTTAAGTCAATATCTTGTTCAACCAAGACGGGTTCACCTATTAACTGCAAAACATGTGATGAGATATCTAAAAGGGACTATAGACTTTGGTTTATATTATGATGATATCCATGAGTATAGATTGTATGGCTACATAGATGCAGATTGGGCTAGAAGTATCTCAAACAGGAAAATCACATTAGGTAGATGCTTTTGGGATCTGCTATGAGTTCATGGTTTAGCAGGAAATAGTCCAATCTTTCTCATAGCATGGCTGAAGCAAGATACATAGCAGATTGCTCTACTAAGTTGTGAAGCCATATGGCTTCGGAAGCTGATATCAGGTCTCTTTGAACTGAAGATGGATACAACAATGAGAACCAGAGTTGTGATGACAGAGAACCCTATGTTCCATCGTAACACATAGAAATCTGGTATTTCTACATACGAGATAAGATGTAGATGATGATGTTTAAGTATTCCCATACTGAAGATATAGATGATTTTTCAGTATTTACATACTGTAGATGCAGATGATGGTGATTCCATATTTCTATACTGAATATAGAGATGATGATGCTTTCAGTATTTCTATACTGAAGATATAGATGATGATGCTTTCAGTATTCACATACTGGAGATAAAGATGGTGATAGTTCAATATTCACATACTGAAGATGTAGATGATGATGGTTTGGTTGCTGATGTGCTAACGAAGCCTCTGTCTTGAGTAAAGTTCGAACACTTTCAAGACAAGCTTGGTGAGGTTTGGAAGAACCTTCCTCGAAAGGGGTAGTAGTGATGTTGCAGTGGGATTGTATCATCCCTGGGAATCTGCCCTAAAGTGATCCGGTGACCTCAGTCCTTGAGAATGAAGAGGGATCGTATCATCCTGGGACATCTGTCCAAAAGTGATTCGGTGACCTCGGTCCTCGAGAATGAAGAGGGATTGTATCATCCCGAGACATCTGTCCAAATGTGATTCGGTGACCTCGGTCCTCGAGAATGAAGAGGGATTGTATCATCCTGGGACATCTGTCCAAAATAGATCCGGTGACTTCGGTCTTCGTGAATGTGGTGGGATTGCATCATCCTTGAACTTCGGTTCAAAATGTATCCAAAGGTCTCAGCCCTCATGAATGTGGTAGGATTTCATCATCCCTAAACTTCAGTTCAAAATGTATCTGGAGGTCTCGGCCCCCGTGAAAGTGGTAAACTGGATCATCCCTGAACCTCGGTTCAAAATGTATCCAGAGGTCTCGGCCCCCATGAAAGTGGTGGGATTGCATCATACCTGAACCTTGGTTCAAAATGTATCCAGAGATCTCGATCCCTGTGAATGTGGTAGGATTGTATCATCCTTGAACTTCGGTTTAGAATGGATCCGGTGACTTCGGTACTTGAGAACGTGTGTTGATCCCGTAATTCCTAGAGGAAGGATTGCCTGAGTTCCACATATGTGTTGATCCCGTAATTCCGAAAGGAAGGATCATTAGTAACTCCATAAAGACCTAAATCCCGTAATTCTGAAAGGAAGGATCATTAGTAACTCCATAAAGACCTAAATCCCGTAATTCTGAAAGGAAGGATCATTGAATTGATCCCGTAATTCCAATAGGAAGGATTGTCTGAGTTCCACAGATGTGTTGATCCTGTAATTCCAATAGGAAGGATTGTCTGAGTTCCAAAAATGAGTTGATCCCGTAATTTTGAAAGGAAGGATCGTTAGTAAATCCGTAAAGACCTAAATCCCGTAATTCCGAAAGGAAGGATCGTTAGTAACTCTGTAAAGACCTAAATATCGTAATTATGAAAGGAAGGATCGTTGGTAGCTCCGTAAAGATTTGATCCCGTAATTCCAACAAGAAGGATTGTCTGAGTTCCACAGATGTGTTGATCCCGTAATTCCAATAGGAAGGATTGTATGAGTTCCACAAATGTGTTGATCCCGTAATTCCGAAAGGAAGGATCGTTAGCAACTCCGTAAAGACCTAAATACTGTAATTCCAAAAGGAAGGATTGTTAGTAGCTCCGTAAAGACTTGATCCCATAATTCCGAAAGGAAGGATCATCTGAGCTCCACAGATGTGTTGATCCCATAATTCTGAAAGGAAGGATCATTAGTAACTCCGTAAAGACCTAAATCCCGTAATTCCGACAAGAAGGATCGTCTGAGTACCACAGACATGTTGATCCCATAATTCCAAAAGGAAGGATCATGTTGATGTTTTGATGATGACGATGTTGATGTTTTCATCATGTTGATATTTTGATGATGATGATGTTGATGTTTTGATGATGTTGATGTTTTGATGATAATGATGTTTTGGTGTTGATGATATTTTCATGATGATGTTTCTGATCAAAAGATCAGAGTATGATGATGATGTTGTTGCTGATCGAAAGGTCAAAGTGCTGAAGATGATGTTGCTAATCGAAAGGTCAAAGTGATGAAGATGATGTTGTTGATTGAAAGGTCAAAGTCCTGAAGATGATGTTGCTGATCGAAAGGTCAAAGAGTTGAAGATGATGTTGCTGATCGAAAGGTCAAAGTGCTAAAGATGATGATGTTGATCGAAAGGTCAAAGTGCTGAAGATGTTATTGATCGAAGTAGTCAAAGTATTAATGATGATGAAGACTGAAGATTGAAGATGAAGACTACATAATGTTGAAAAGCTTCCAATGATTTATAGATGTATTACCCTGATGATGTTGATGATGTCCTCTATCTCTCTCCTACTATTGTTGTTGTTGATGTTGTTGTAGAATACCCTTCTCGTTAAGGGGGAGTGTTGAAATATTGTAACTTCAAAGAATATTCTATATGTATCTTTTGTGGTCCCCGATGGTCCTACTGGGAGAACCACTTGTATTATCTTGTACCCCAATGCTTCTAATTGGAAGAACTAATAAGAGTCATAAGATTGTCCCCTCTAATTGTAAAGGTGGGTCATTAGCACCCCAATGTGGTTACTTGAGCCTACATGTGTAACTCAAGCCTACATGATTAACTCGAGCCTACATGATAGATGAGTTAACTTAAGTGAATGGATGAATATAAATAGAGGTGTAGTGCTCCTCATTTGAGGCACACACTCTCACTTGTGTAGCGCATTAGTGGAGAAGAGAAGAGTAGCTGGAGAAGGAGGAGGATCAGGCTTTGATCTCCTTGTTGGTTTTACCTTTTACCTTCTTTTTGGGGCATCTATATTGAGGAAGCTTTTGCTGGGTTTTTCCCTTTAGGGTTTTCCCAGGATAAATCTTTGTGTTTCTTTTTTATGGTTGTGCTTGTCTATCTTTCAGTGATCCTGTTTATATGCTTTTGTTATGAATTCGAAATGAAATACTAATGATCTATCTTAGCATATGAAAATTTAACAACACCCTCCCACCTTAGTCTATGTATTCACCTGCTTTAGTCAGCACCATCACACTCTTCAATGTATTCATTATTTTGCAGCACAACTCAATAACTATCATTTTAGACTTGGTTTTAGTTTTCCCACACTTCACCTGAGAGGAAGAAAGAAGGGATGATTTCCCTTTGAATTAGGAGGAATTGGTATGAATAGGAGGCCCATCCATCACAATATGATGTTTGGATTTGGTTCACACCCCATTATCAAATTAAATTGGTTAATTATTTAGGCATATTATTAAATAATGGTTAGCTTTTTTTACTTGTCAAATGTTGACACACATTTAATCCTATATAAATGTTATGAATCCTTCATCTAATATAACTTAGTATTATTTTCTTCTTATATGTATTTTGTTTATTCTAAGTTTTATTATTGAGTTTCATATGTATGTGGATCAATAATTTATTACATAAATTTTGTTGATACCTTTGATAATTACCATTTAACTCTTTTATTTTATTTTTATTGTTTTTTTATGTGGTTTGTTGCCCCATAACTTCGTGGAAAGAATTTCAAGGGGCCCACCCGAAGGGACCCCACCCTGTAAGCACTAGTTTTGGGAACTTGTCCTCGAAGGGACCAGAGAATTCAAGAGTTGACCTGGACCTAGTGACAACTTGGCCACAAAATCTCCAGCCAACTGAGCTACCCCACTAGACTAATTTTTAACTATTTATTTATGATAGTAGATTCAATATTTAATATACATAATCATATTGAAATTTTTATTGATAATTAAATACATAAAACCACCACACAATAACACTTCACTTCTATACCAAACAATCCTAAAAGAAACATTAAAAAAGGAGTGAAAAACTAAAACAACAATAAAAACAAATTATATAACAATAATTAGCAATAAATCAATATCTTCAAAAAAGACCACAACTTATGAAACACTTAATAGATTGAAAATATCACAAACCAAAATATATAGATAATTTAAAACCACATGTTTTAATTTTTTTACCTTAATATAAAAAACACTAATATTATTGTATACATAGACTCTAAACTAAAATCTATTTTAACCTACAATCTAAATATTAAAATTAAAAACAAATTAAAAAAAAAACCTAAAACAAAGTAATTATTCAACTCCCTACTTAATAAATATTTTAAAAAAAGAAACATCAATATAAAACAAAATAACAAAAACTAAAAATACTAAACATAGTTTAAAAAACATGTTAATATTTAAAAAAGAACCATCATAAAACAAAATAACAAAAACTAAAAATACTAAACATAGTTTAAAAAAATGTTAAGCAATGCAACACAACACTAATAAAAAGAAACATCATATAAATAAATTAGAAGCATTATATTAAAAATTAGAAACATCTCCAATAATATTTTAGTTGACATTTTAAAGGGTTTTATTATTTTATTATTTCATTATTTCATTGATGCAATTTATTATGGTTTTGGAGAAGGCCTAGGAGCACACGAGAATGCCAAACTCTACAACTTCCTCATCCATGGAGCCTAATTAAACTAGTTTTTTTTCTAAACTTGCTTTCTCTTAATAGTATTTCATTGGTTTTCTTAGAATACATGCAAAAGATCAAAGGTAGCTTAATGAAATGTTGTAATTTCATATTTTTTCTTAGTTTTTTCTAACTAGTTTCATTGATTTTCTTAACATGCATGAAGGTGATCCAAGGTAGGAATACATAAAAAGGAGGCTCACTGATGTTCAACTTTGATCGTAAAAGAATCCGCAAGTACGTTCAAAATCACAGTTGTCTATATTGGAAAGCTCATATGATAGCCCCTCTCCCAGTAGTACCCATGACTAAAACCTCTTATTCCATCGAATCTCCAGTTTAGATCTTCGATGTTATGTTCATTGCAACCATCAAAAAGATATTGTGACTATGAAAAAATGCAAAATCAAATAAATCAAATACCATTGGAGGGAGATTGGTTCATTTGGAAGATATTCAATGAGGAAGAATTCAATGCTTTAGGGGAGGAGGGAAGTAATCCAATCTAAGGTATGTTATGGTATGTTTATGATAATTGTTTTATTTGAGTGTTTGAGTTTTTTTATTCCAATTTTCTAATGTGTATAATAAAATATTCAATTTCATAGGTTGCCCGTAGATTTCATGCTGGCTAAAACATATTTAATGAAGTTCACTCGATGCTCAAGTATTCACCAACCCTCACTCTTTGCTGATAGATTTTTGGAAAAAAGAAATTAATAGCAATTAATAGATTTATTTTATTTTATTTTGTGAGAGAAAATTTGATATATATATACATATATAATCCACTATTTTGACGGATTTCAGTTTATTTTATCTCTGCACGAGTTTGTCCTTATTTGGGCTAGCAATATGAGAGAGGAGAGGCACTTTATATTATAATTCAATATGTAAAAGGCAACACATAAACAAGTCCCATAAGAGGAAATGGTTCAGATTCTCCATCGACTATTATAGACCTTTATATATTTTAATTTAAATGAAAGATTATATGATGATGATGGTTAACATCCACTGAGACCAAACTTTGCTCTATCGAACCCAAAGAAATGCATTATTTAGTTTGTTTTAAAATTTTATTTCTATGCTCAAAGAGCTTGGAGAGAAGCGTCCCGAGCTCACTATAATTTTGACAAGTTAAATGTCTATGAAGGTTGGAATTACAACAAAGATTATGAAACTGAGATTTCAAGTGGGTGTATGCATGACATTCTAAGAGGAAGTGTTTTTCATCCTCAATGTTCATATTGTCACAAAGATGGAAGATCCTTTCTACCCATGGTGTTTTAGGAACTTCCCAACGACTAGTTTCACTGTGAAGCTCATGAGAGTTCGTTCTTATCTTGGCTATATTAATTTTTTCTTTGAACTAGTTAAAACCGAGAGATACTTTAGATTTTCTAGAGTAGGGTTGATGACGTCCTTATAATATCTTAATTTTCTTTTATCCTCTAAATATTTCTCACACCACATTTTGTCCTTAAACTTAGAAGTGACAATATTTTTAATGTTATTTATATTTTGCAATGCAACATTTTTGTCGATCTCCCAACAGTTTAACCAAGCCCTAGTATCTTTATACCAACCTCGCTTGAGCCTTAGGTGGTTTTGGCTGGAATTTAAATCTAGTTTCAGAAGTCTATGGCCTCCCATGTTATTGATTTTGTGCTTGTACAACAAGAGCCTAGTCATATCTAGGCTCTCGATAGGGGAAAGGCCCACTTATATAAGGAGAATAGGGTAGGGTGTATTGCTTTTAATTTTGAGGTTATACGTTATAAAACACTTCTGGATTTGCTCAATCTTTCTCCAGGCTTCTCTAGAGATGTTGCAACTCCAAACCTCACACCCATACAAGAACCATTATTTTGACTGCTTTCAATTTATTTTATCTCTGCATGAGTTTGTCCTTATTTGAGGGAGTAATATGAGAGAGGAGAAACACTTTATATTATAATTCAATGTGTAAAACACAACACATAAAGAAATCTCATAAGAGGAAACGGTTCATAGGTTCATATTTTCCATCGACTGTTAGAAACCTTTATATATTTTAATTTAAATGAAAGATTTTCATTTTAAATTTTTTTTAGTGGTTGATTTTTTATCTATTTTTTAAATAAAATAAATTATTATTTAAAATTTAAATAAAATTTAGAAAAAAATATATTTCATCTATCATTTTAAAATTTTATTTTTGTAGTTTTTTATTACTTATAAAAATATTATTATTTTATTTATATAATTTTATATTTTTTATTACTTTTAAAAATATTATTATTTTATTTATATAGTTTTTTATTACATTTTAAAAATAGTATCTAAGGTAATGTAATATATTCAATTTACAACATTAATTTATGTAATATTTGTCTAGATATTATATTTCCTTGTAAATTTGTTTAATGATAACATTTTAATTTTGTGGATATTAATCATATAATTTTAACTAATAATTATAAGATATTATTTTTTCTTTTTATTTTTTTTAATTAGAAATAGTTCACAATTGTTTTCAAACCCATTACTTTGTAAGCATAAAGTTAATTCAAATATAAATAATATAGTTGTGTAAAAATTGTATTCATTATTTTTCATAATTTAAAATGAAATTAAAGGATGGCATAAACTATGGAAAATAAATTCTTAATTCTCATAATTTATAAAAAAGTTAGCTAAATTTCCATCTCACAAAAAGTATAAACACTTGAAAATAAATTATTGTTTTTCAACGTTGTCTATGTTTCTTAAGAAAATTAACATAAATTAAAAAAACAAAATTAATTACATTAATATTCTACTTATATTTAATATGATAAATAAAGAAATCTAATAAACATTATAAATCATCATTTTCATAAATATTTTTTTATGTATATTAAGAGTAAATGAATGAGAATAATATTATGATTTTAATTTATTATACATAATATAGTGAATTATTGAACCTTTAATTTGGATTAAAAAAAAGATTAAAATGACTAGTTTTATGTAGAGTTTCATTTTGATAATAATAATATTATGTTAAATTAAGGATATTTAAAAAAAAACTAAAAAAAAGTTTTAACTATAATAAGATTTGTTTGTTAAGGAATAAATTTCTTAATTCTTATTAATAGTAAAATTTATAAAATAAATTTTTTTATAAGATAATTATTTTATATATACATTTATGAATGACAATTGGTATTAACATTAAACTTTAAATAGCATCCATAATAAACTCCTATTAAAATACAAAGTTGTTTTAACAATTTGTTACTTTATGGTGGTAGCAAAACACAATGCAAAAATGAATAAAAAATTGGTGCAAATTTGGAAGCAAAACGTGGTGCAAAATGGGATGCTAACGTGGTAGCACAAATGGATATAATATTGGATGTTAATTTGGATGCAAATATGGTGCTATCTGGGATGTCATTTAGGAAGAAAAAACGGGCACTCTCTAGGAAGAAAAATAGGACTTTATTTAGGAATAAAACCTCGACGTTGTTTAGGAAGCAAAGTTGGATGTTATTTTGGAACCAAAAAATAGATATTATTTTGGACATCATAAATGATGCTATCCAGGACGCAAAAAAAGACATTTTTGAGATGCTTTAAGTTTTTTCCATGACGCGTCCCATTTAGCGTCTAGTTTGACCACTTAATGTAAAAACAAATTACACTAAAAAGGGATGCTAATTCTATGATTTGTTGTAGTGCTAAGAAAAAGCTTTCATACTTGAGCTTGATCTAGTCAAGGCATATGACAGGTTTGTCTGGTATTACCTGAGGCTTATTCTTGTACATATTGGTTTATCATGGGAACTTTGCTCTTGGATTATGGGTTGTGTGACATCGATCAGGTATGGGATATTGATAAATGGATCTCCATCTCTTTTTTTCTCCAACAATAGGGGAATTCGACAGGGGTGTCCACTGTCACCTACTCTTTTCATTTTAGCTATTGAAGGGTTAAGTCTTCTGCTGAAAAATGAAAAAAGGAAAAATGATATTGATGGGGTAACTTTCGTAGGTATTATTAATCTTACCCATCTTATTTTTTTGGAAGATGTATTGCTGTTTGGAAACGGGTCGGTGAAGGAATGGGTTGTTTTTCACTCCCTTGTTGCATTGTTTTGTGATTCATCAGGGCTTGAGGTCAATTCTGATAAGACATGCTTTATCTCTGCAAATTTGATTAAAGAGGAGTGTGTGGATTTTAAATATGTGATGAACCATCAGATGATGTATTTTATGGAAGGACTTAAGTATCTATGTTTCTTCCTGAATCCTTCTGGTTATGATGTGAAAGAATGGGGATGGTTGATTAAGAAGATTGTTTGGAAATTTAAGTGTTGGACAGGTCAGTTCCTATCCTTGGGAGACAGGCTAGTGTTAATCAAGTTGGTTTTGCAGGATATCCCTATTTTCTGGTTTTCATTATTCAAAGTGTCGAGATCCATTCTTGTGAACATTGGGGGATACATTTTCCATTTTTTATGGGAGGGTAATTCCATTGGCGGAAAATTTCATAGGTGCGTGGAAGATCTTGTCAAAGCCAATGTCTTTTGAAGGCTAATGGGGTAAAATGTTTAGCTAGTTTCAATTCTGCATTATGTGCTACTAGCTTATGGAGGTGTTTATTCAATAAAGGACTGTGGGGAAAGATTATTAGAGTTAAATACTTGAAGCGACAGTCACCAGATTTGTGGTTTAGGAATACTTTTAAAAGTAGAGGTCAGTCTTCTGCCATTTCGTCGAGTTTTATGGACTGTTTACCTATGATTAATCATTCCTTATCATTGGTCATGGGGAGGGGTATTATTACAAATATTGGGATGGATCCGGTTATCAGTTTGGAAGATAATTTTTGATTGTTAAGAACCCTTATTTCACATTTGCATCGACATAATTTAGTGGTTCTTCAACATGTATGGAATATGGATAAGGATGGGTTGTTTAAATGGAGCTCGGTGGAGGATTTATAGTTATCAGATGAGATTTGGGAAGAATGGACTAATTATATTAATGGTTTGATCCACGTGGGGTCCTCATTAACTGATAGGACGGATCAGTTGGTCTAGAGGAGAAATAAGGTGATACGCATGGTGACTGCAAAGTTGGCATATGACCTAATTTTGGAAGCCAACTCAGAATCAACAGGAAGTTGGTGGAATGCATGGATTTGGAAAGCTACAGGACCCTTAAAAGTAAATATTTTTAGTTGGTTATGTCTACAATACTAGATCCTAACTTGGGATGTCTTCCAGAATAAAGGGTTCATTGGACCAAACCGTTGTTGTCTATGCAAAAGGGCAGCTAAAGATGTTGATCATATGTTTGGCAGGTGCATATTTTTTCAAAAGGTATTGTTGTTGATAGGAAAGTTTTATAAGTTAAATATCAGCTGGGATAGTAAAAAGGTGGTGGACATTCTGTCCATTTGGTGTACAAAAGAGAAACAATTGGCTTACCTTTGTTTGTTTATGATGCATGAATGATGGAAAATGCGTAACAAGGTATTGCTTGAAAACTTATGGGGTTGTCTGATGAGAGCGATTGTTGGTATTATTGGTAATTTTGATGGCTGGTATAATCCCATTAAGATATAGAAAAACAGGATGATACAACAACCAACTTTCACCGTGGATTGGCCTATAGGTTATTTTGATGGTGTTGCCCAAGAGGGATATTATGGTGTCGAATTTGTCCTTAAAATGAATAGACAAGAGGTTATAAAGGGTCGGATGAAATAAGGATGCGAGACAAATTCAAGGGATGAATTACTGACATTATGGGAATTTCTATATGTTGCGACGAAAAAAGGATTGAAGCTTATTTCCATTGATATGGACTCCAGATGATTATTGGATGGGCCAAGGGAGATTCAAAATTTCAGGCCCTCATCTTGGAGCATTGGATGGCAAAGGTAAGGTTGTTGATTTCTTCTTTCACAAATATTACCTTCCAACATATTTAGCGGGAACTCAATACTGAAGCAGATGCCTTATCTAAGATTGGTATTGGGGTACTAATGGACTGTTGTATCCATTATGAGGCGTGGAAGAATTAAAACTCTTAACAAAGGCTTCTTGGCCTTATGGATGAGTGCATGACTTGGGAAGGTTTGTTTTGGCCTTATGGGTTGGACACCATTGGTCACTTATTTTCGAGTTTTTTTTTAGTAGCTTTAGACAGATGGATGAAAGGTTGATAATGATCTTTTTGTTTTGGTTTTTTTATTTAGGGACTACTGATGTGATGTATTGATTTTAACAGATGCATGTCTATGATGAATATTGCATGTGGTTTCCTCGAGGGGTTCACTAGCAAGGAAATATTATATCACGCCCATTCATATTAAGGGTTTCAATACTCCTAAAAGCCTCGAAAATATATTGCCTCATATTAAGGGGTCAAGGGGGGGTTTTAATTGACATAGTTATAAAAATATTGGGGGTTATTTTATTTGGGTGGGTCGAGAAATAACATTCAAATCATGGGATGGATATATATATATATATTATATGGAGGACTCCCATAGAGACATGTTGAATTCCTCCATGGTTGAATGCAAATATGTCCATGCACTACAAGAAAAATGACATTTTAGCCTTACATAAAATTGTTGTATATTAAAATATTTAATTTAAAATAATATTATTATAATATTATAATTATGTTGATAATTTTTTTTATTAATTTTATTATATAGATTTTAATATAT